>JAFISE010000125.1:0-87343 GCA_022560025.1 Stagonosporopsis chrysanthemi | reverse complement strand
CTCTCGCCCGCGCGCTCGCCCATAGCCTCGCCGCCGCCCGAGCCCAGCCCCAGCGCCAGCGCCCGCGGCTTGGGCGTGGGCGTGGGCCTCCAGGACGCGCTCGCGCTCGACGTCTCCTTCCTGCAGGACCCCGCCGCCTACCACGTCCTGCCCGTCACCGCCCCGCTGCCCTTCCAGCATGCCGCCAACGTCCCCTCGCTCGCCGCCCCCATCGACTCGCTGCTTGCCGCCGGCCACTACCGCCTCGCCGCCATCGCTGCCGCCCGCAACATCGTCTCCGCCGCCGCCCCCACCGACTACCCGACCCTGTTCCACCTCGTCCACATCCGCCTCGTCTGTCTGTGCCTGATCAGCGAGCACGCCCTGGCCGCCCAGGAGGCAAAGGTCCTGGGCGACCTGAACAGCGCCTTCTACCGCCACCCGCTGACCACCGTGCATCTGGTGCCCTGGCATCTGCGCCTGCTGGTCGTGCGTCTGACCGCCCTGGGCTATGGCGAGTGGCGCAAGGCCATCATGGGCTACTACGAGCTGGCGAGGGAGTGCCGCGAGAGCATCCTGCGCGCCGCCGACGACTCTGAAAAGGCGCTTTGGAGGCAGAGGCTGAGGGACTGCGGCATCCGAGTTGCAAACACCCTGGTCGAAATGGGCGATCTAGACGGAGCCGGCCGCCATTTGGGCACGCTGCTCAACAACGACGCAGACGCAGACTCAGCCGACGCCCGAGAGGTGCTGATCATGGAGACGCTGGTGTGGCTGCGCGTCGGCGATCTGGCCAGCGCGCGACAACGCCTCGCCCGAGCCTCTGCAGCTGAAAGCGATGCCCTCCTCGACGGCACCCTGGCAGCACTGCTGCAACTCGCCGACTCGGACTACGACGCCGCCACGCTGTCCTTCCGCACCCTGCGCGAGCAGTTCCCCGACGACGCCATGGTCGCGCAGAACCTCGCCGTCTGCCTACTATACACCGGCCACATTGCAGATGCCAGGGATCTGCTCTCGGAGCTGGTCGGCAGCACCCCGCCCTTCCACTCCATGGTCTTCAACCTCAGCACCGTGTTCGAGCTGTGCACAGAGCGACACAGAGACCGGAAGACCGACATGGCAGAGCAGCTGGCGAGCCGCAAGGACGGGGGCGGTGTCGGCTGGGAGAGGACCACGGCCGAATTCAAGCTATGACATGACAGTGCAACTGCCCCCAGCAACACATTCTCTGCAAACAAACACGTACGGAGAATATATTGACATGATCTACAATTGTGCACGATGCCCCATCGACTGACTGTGCCGTGTGTGTGTGTGTGTGTGTGTGTGTGTCTATGTCAACTTCAACGACCGGAGGAGCAAAGGCCCCCTACCCCCCAAAGCTGATCACATCTCTCACATCCTACTCTTCCCAGCCCAAATGCCATGTCCAGGCCAACCGCCCCCCAACATAAAAGACGCACATGACAGCCCGCCATCGCATCCAACCAAGCCCACGCACGCACGCACGCAATTTTCCAAGCCCCCATCCATCCCCCATTGTCAAAAAAAAAAAAAAGGCGCCAGTATAGTAGCAATTGCACGCAAAGCAGAAATGCCGGCCCCGATCTTTGTGGCGCCGCGTGGTATAGTGGTAAGTGTGGGGTGGGGAGGTTCGACAGGTTCGACAGGTTGGGGAGAATGATGGACCGCGGGGAGTACAAAGGAAGAAAAGAGCAAAGTGTAGCCGTCGGGTGGATCTTGCAAACAAAAAGCGAGACAGTGCGAGAACAAGGCCGGGAAGCCTGACAGCAGCAGCAGCAGCAGCAGCAGCGCTTGTAACAAAGTGAGGCAAGGCGGTGCTTGCTTGCTTGCTTGCTTGCTCATTCGCTCATTCGCTCATTCGCTCATTCATCCAAAGGCGCGCTGCAAGTGCATGTCCCAAAGTCACAACTCGTCGTCCTCGTCCATCTTGGACTCGATCATGGTCGTCGGCAGCGTGCCCTCCGAGTTGCCGCGCTCCTTCTGCGACCCCATCAGTGCTTGCCCGAGGCTCTTGCGCACGTTCTCGTCGAAGCCCGGCAGGGACGCGCGGTGCTTCTTGAACGGCGACGCAATGCTGCTCTCCGCCTCGCCCGTGGCAGTCGCCGATGAGGAGCCCTCGGCGGATGAGTTGCCCGGAGCAGGGGTGCCGGAGACGGGCGATCCAGATGAGGAGTCGCCTGCGGTCGGACCGCGTGCCAGAGGCTCAGCGGAATGCTGTCGTTTCAGCTGTCGGGGCGTTAGACAGAGCTACTGCTGGAAAAGAAGAAAAAAAGGGAAAGAACTGACCTTGATCTTCCGTACGCCCTCGGCCAGTTCGCCTTGCTTGGCTGCATCCTCTGGCGAGAGCATACCCTTCTCCATGACGTCCTTGTCGTCGTCGACCTCATCAGGGCGCGCTTCGTCTTCGTCATCGGCGTCGCTGTCCATGGCATCCGCGCTCTTCTGCTTGGCCTTTGGTGATTGCATATCGCGGTACCCTCCAAAGTTCTTTGTACCTTTAGCAGCGTCTAGAGGCTTGAGGTTGCTGAGGTCCAGTCCCGACTTTCGGCGTGCCGCCGGCGAGGCCACGACAGGCTTCTTGTCGCTGGACTCTAGGATGCCCATCTTTCGTAGTTGACCTATCTATGTAAGCTTCAAAGGCGCCCCGATTGGTCTGTGCAACCTACGCTCTCCACGGTACAGAAACGTGAAAACAGCATACGGTTTGTCTGGAGGATCGATGCCAGTGACGGTCTGCGTGCTGATCGACTTGGGGTCTAGTGTCTTGGGTTTAGCAAAACTCGTGGTGTGATCGATGTCTTCGCCATCACCGCCGCCATTTGGATCATCATCATCGTGCGCGTCGAACTGCGGTGAGTACTCTCCACGCTTGATCTCGCCAGACGCTAGAACACGGAACAAAGCAACCTTGATCTGGCCTGCAGCCTCGGGCACCGGAGGCTCGTCGTCCGAGTCAGAATCCGACGTGAAGAAATCATCATTCCCCGACAGCGCTTCCACGGGCGCATCCTTCTCATCACCATAGCGGAGAACGCCGTTCCGCGACGGCCTGCTCTCATCTTCGTCGCTGCTGCCGCGCGCTTCTCGCCTCTTCCTGCGCTTCTTCTCGAGGCGCTGCTTTCTCCGCTCGATCTTGGCAGCGACGTTCTTGTCTGAGCCCTCGAGGTCGAGCCCGTTAAGCCAGCGCTCGAGTCCGACCTCGCGGAACAAGAACTCACGCTCGGCCAGTCCTCCTCCCTCGGAATCAGGCACACTGACCCAGCGAGAGTTGACCCATGTCTCTTCTCCGCGCCGTAACAGTGTGGCAACCTCCTCTTTCGCGCGTCCGTCAAAGTAGATGTAGGCAGCGATTGTCTCGTTCGGCGAACTCGTGAGGGGCTTGTAAGGAGCAATGGCAGCGCCGTACTTGCCCCGCTCGCTGGTGATGCCCGGGAGGCCGCCGACGATTTTCGGGTGCGGGTTGGGGTCTTCGGGGGTGGGCTTGGGCGCCGAGTAGGGGACGTTCAGACCTGGGGTGAGCAGGGTGATGGAGATGGCGAAGGTAGACTGCTCGGGCTTGGTAGCACCAGGCGGGATTTTGGCGGGCGGCACAGGAATGTACGACGTGATTCGGTGAAATTTGGATTGCTTCTGTATCGAGTGCTCTGACAAGGGCCCGTTGGGCGTGTGGATGCTCACCGCAAGCCCCAGGAAGCAGGGCATGGCGGGCTACAGATAGCGGTTACCAGCGCGGGGGGACAGCCGCGGGGGTGATGCGGAGCTGCTCGTAGCTGGAGCTGCGTGGGCTGGGCCTGCCGCAGATAAGATTGCCCGGGCTCGGTCGCGCGAGGACGTTGCACGGCGGGCGAGCGAAATTTCGGTGTGGGGTCGGTGTGGGTGATTGTGCTCAAGTTGATTGCGGTGTAGGCGGCGAGCGCTCGGAGCGAGAAGAGGGACGATGCTCCTGCTAATGGGGCCAATCACGCCAATCACGTAACGTGATAGCGCGCGTTCGCAGCACGCAGTCGGTCACGGGTTGCGAGGAGAGGCGAGAGTCGCTTCTTGGGAAGTGAGGTCAGGCAGCCTGAGTGATGTTGATCGCGGCGGCGTGGTGCGCCCGTTGATTGGGTGCCCTCGCGACCTGAGCATGTCAAATGTTCCCGTCCACAGACGGGGCCCTGCGGCAGCGCGTCATGGTCAACAACAAACACTGGCGAGCTCCTTCACCCAACACTGCTACAGTCTTTCCATGCTACGTGCGTTTGATGTGGCTTTCACCGGGCCTCTGCATAGTCTCTCGAATACGTTCGTCTAGTCTAGGGTATCATGTACAAAGCAACGCCGCACAACTTACTCTCCATCTGATGCAAACATGTCTTCGGCTCGGGGTCGCAGCCGCCTGGCCCGCGCCGCTGCCGTCTCTCCAGGAATCTCAGCTTCCGTCACGGCCGAGTTGGTTTGTGGTGCTGCGTCGACAGCCTTGTGTTCCGCTTCGACGGGCGCTGCATCGGGTGCTTCGACGGGCGCTGCATCAGCCGCTGCATCAGGCGCTGCGTCAGCCGCTGCTTGAGGCATGCCGTCGTTTGACCCGTCCAGCGCCGTTATGTCCTCGCCATGCTCTTGATCAATATCCATCCTGTCGCCCCCACCGTCTTCGTTGCCCAACTTGTTGCTGCTGGTGGCCTTCGCGGCAGTCCTGCGCTTGTTTCGTTTCTCTGCTAGTTTCCTTTCTTGCTCGGCTTGCTCCTTCTCTCTCTCTTGCGCATTGAAAGCAGTATCGAGGTGTTCCAGCACAGGCTTGTCGAACAGGTGCTCGTCTTTCCAGACCGTAAGAATACTGTTGACCTCATCCCTATACGTTCGCTCCGTCATGCGTCCCATTTCGAGCTGCGCGGGCAGTCTCTGAAGATGTTCAAAGGCCTTGCGATCCACAAGCTGCGTGCCGAGGGCGAGTCGGTATTTGTATGAAGCGCCAGACTGTTTCGACGTGGTGAAAAGAACATCAGAGATGATGCGTAGGGCGTTTAGGGTAACTTGTCGCAGTTCGGTGCGTCTGCGCTCTTCTCGATCTTCTACTTCTCCAAGACGTCTTCTTGTATTAGTATCAGTCATCTGGAAGGGCGCAATCAGGTTTGATACAAGTATGTGTATGACCTCGTCCATGCCCTGTGTCGCATGCTCGACAGCAAAGACTGATATGGCCGCGATATCGTCTGCCAGGATGCTCCCAGGCGGTAGTAAGGTAAGCTGCCAGAGCAGCATGGCTCGAGAGCGAGTACCCATGATACCATGACCGTTATCGATGCGTCCAGGATAGTCGTCGCCAACAGGCAGCTGTCTTTGCTGGGGTTTCTCCTCATCTTCGTCGTCGTCAGAATCTTGCTGATTGGAGTCGAAAGCTCCCAGATGGTTCGCAAACTCGTCAGCCAGCGGGTCCGTTGGCCCTTGCCACATCCCCTGCCTCGCGAAGATTTCAGAGTTGGGTGTATCGCATACAATCTGATGCATTCGCCACCTGTAGTACCGATTCACTGGGTGTTTTTGGTCGAAAAGCCAGGCGAAACGCTCTTCCTCTTGAACCTGCGGGTCGTTCATCAGAGCGGCCTCGAACTCTACACCGCCGTTAATGACACCTTCAATGGTCATGTGAACCAAGCGGAGCATTGCAATGTCCGGTGGTTGGTTGGCGGTGATGACTAACCGCTCCATGTCCTCGCGCGGTCGGTCCCTGTCTCTAACTCCACCTCCAAGATCTGGGGGAGGGGCATAGCCTTTAGCTACCTCCGGTGCTTGCCACCGCGCACCAAATGGCTCTGTCCGCTGTTCTGTGCCCACAACACGACCACCGAGATATCTGTCCAAGTGCAAATAGTAGCCCCTTCCCAGGTACTTTTTGTCGTTCAGCCTGTTCATGGCATCGTCAAGATCTCGTGCCTTCACTTCCTTATCAAAGATGACCTTCATCGTCAAGCTCGGTCGTCCCTTTGTTGTTGAACCTTGCGGGGGAATCTTTTCGATTTTTGTCACCTTGAGCGATGGAAAATCCGCGAACAGCTCCTCCACGCGTTTCGCGTCCATTGTTGGTGGGAGATTGGACGCTTTCGCTACGACGGTCGTGTATAAATTCTCCCTCTGCTTAGCTCCATCGAGAGAGCCAGGACCTGTAGGGGCTACGCCGCCGAATCGTGGTTGCGTTGAAGGATTGAGTCGTCCTGCACCGGTATTTCTGAATTCATCGAGGGGATCGACTTCGAGGGTTCCGGGTCCGCTCTTCATGGTCCGCTGGCGCCCTGTGAAGTGCCTCTTACTGCCTGTGGGAACAAAAACCTCCTCCTCTTCTTGTCGCTCTGGTTCGCCGAGGACCTTGCTGCCGTCGCCATGCTCCTCCTCGAACTCGGCCATAACTTTGTCCAGCGCATTTTTCTCCTCACGCTCCTTTGCCTCCTCTTCCGCCTGGACCTTGGCGTTCAACGGGGCCTTGTTGCCCTTGGCTGCACCCAATGAGAACTTGAACGCCATGCTGCTGGTGTGAGGTGTATGGCAGCTCCCGAAGTGAGCGTCGCGAAAGACGAGCTGTCGCTAGCGCCGCCAATGGTTCATTAGCGCGTCTTGTTGCCGTCGTCATACTGCGACCACCTCGACATCACATTGAGAACTCAGTCTTGATAGTATGGCGTCGGCACAGGAGGTTCAGAACATCCTCCGTTTCCTGTCGCAGGACGCGAAATTGCCACTTGCCCAAGCTCTGGGGAAGGTCAAGGAGCTTCAAGCAGCGAAATTGGTTACGCGTAAGATCACGTGAGAGCGCATACACGCGGCGAGTCAGGTCTGACAGTATGTGTACAGCTGAGGATCTTGCTACGGCTGGCTTTCCGAGTCTGAAGACCATCTTTGGAGACGAGAAGCTAGCGCGACAAGTCCTTAATGCCGCGAAACGAGTGTCAAAGAAACGGTCTATAAGTGATGCTTCGAGTCTTGAGCCAGCGCCTACGCCATCAACGAAGAAGCTTAAGCCGTTGTATGGGCAACCTCTGAGCCCCGCTGACATCGAAGCTTCACTAGTACTTCCCGCAGCCATTCACAACGAAGATGTACTCAAGTCGAAGACCATTTTTACAAATCGAGCACCATTAGTGCTAGCGTTCACAGTAGCACTACTAAAGTTCACTATGCCAGACCAGCCTATCTCCAGCAGATTGAGCCTTGCACAAGCCGTTGTCAGCATGAACAGTAAGACCAAGGCCGTACACATTGGGATCGACAGCGGAAAGACAGCAGAGGACGAGGGCTGGGGAGAAGGACAACCAATCATTCGGATCATGAACAGAGAGATTCGAGTGATGAAACGCTGGGGCTACGACTGGGAAGAGCCTTTGACAGAGGAGACGACCAAAGTCGAGGAGGCGACTCAAAGTACTGTGAAAGAAGAGCAGTCAACGCAAGGGACGCTCGTAGGTGTCGAGTCGGCTGGAGCCAAGGAACCAGCACTGTGGGGTATTGACCTGGAGGCGCTCAAAAAGGCCAACACTGCGCCGAACTCCAACAAACAATCCAGCGAACTACCCATACACACCGCTCAGGGTGCTCGAGCATACTTATTGAAGTCGTTCGAAACGCCAAAGGCAGCATCGACCGATACCAACGCAGCACCTGTCAAGCGGACTGCCGCCTCTCTGACAGCAGAGAAAGAAAGGAATCTCGGGATGTTACTGGGCGCTCTCGAGCTTCTGTATCAGTCGTGGGCTCACGTTCTGAGTAAGGATGAGCTCGATAGACGGGCCTGGGGCTGGTATGTGCGCGTCCGTCCAGAAGTCGCTTCTGGTCAGGCTGGTTGGGGTGGGAAAGGCATCGTCAAGTTGGCAGATATACTTGACCTGCGGCGGCCTGCGGTTTGATGGGTTGGAAGTCTGGACCACGCAAATATCAATGGTGCAGATCTTTTTCTGAAGCTGGAGGCTAATAAAGATACTGACATTGAATTGAGATATTCGTGCGTGGGGATGGATTGCGACCTGATGTATTGCCCTTTGCTCGGCTTGTCTCAAGCTACGTCTTCGTTACCAGAGCCGTTGGAGCTTCCCCCCGAATTTGAGGGATACCAGCTGTTCAAAGCTTCCAAGTTCTTGATCATGCGCACCTTTGCATATGTATTCTTACTCTTCTCCTTCTTCATTGTTGCGGTAATAAGGTCCGTCTCTTTCTTCGCAAAAGCGTTCTTGAAGTGACCGTCTCGGTCTAGCATGAGCGAGTTCCATCCTGCTCTCTTGGCACCAAAGAAATCATGTTGCAGCGAGTCGCCAACATACAGCTTCTCGAAGTCATCTGTCTGCAGTCCATCGTCTCTCCCGCTCAGCATCTCCTTGAGAGAGTCGACCGCAGCATCGAACATGGCACGATTAGGCTTCTCAACACCAACATCGTAGCTGAGTACAACGAAGCTGACGTCGTCCTCCAAGGCAGCTTCCGCAGTACGCTGGTCTGGAGTACCTACTCTCCTTGGGCCGATCTTGAGACCGAAAGATTCCAGGATACCTGGTACGCGGTCATCTGAATTTGTGATGATGCCAACAACCGTTTTGTCCCATGGCCAAGATTTGACATTAAGGGAAGACGGCTTCTTTTTAAGCATTTCAAAGAACGGCACAACGTCAGGGAAGATATCGTACCCCTCTCTTGTCGAGTAGCGCTGCAATAGTTCATCCACTAGACTTTGAGGTACTTTTTGCCCAGGCTCTAGCCAGGGCTGAAATGTGCTGTGTATTACCTATACATTGTCAGCTGTTAGTTAAGTAGATGTGAAATGATTTTTTTACGTTGCTCCACCATCTTCCCGCTCCTAGGCCTGTCGCCTTGCCATAGTTGGGACTCCTTTCCGATGCCCATTTGAAAGCTCTCTTGAACTCTCTACCGACATCCGAGTCAGGGTTCTTTGTGGAGCACTTCACCCCATGCTTGATGGCAGCTTGAGCATACGCCGTCGGAATGGGGGTGTTAGGCTGGAACAGCGTCCCAAACGCATCAAAGCAGAGCAGCAAATTCCTTTTCGCACATTGAGCTCGTGTGGGAAACATTGTGATGTCGTTGTTCAGAGGCGTCTACGGTCGCTGAAAGGGGCTTGGTCACGTCCAATGGGGACACGAACACCTCCGCCCCATTTCGAGGAGCATCCACGACACGACACGACACGTCCAACTTACACACGCTCCTTTAGACAATTGCCCTCCGCACAAGATGGCTCTCGCCCAGCAGAAGAAGGACAGGTACTCTGTCCTGCTCCCCACATACAACGAGCGCCGCAACCTGCCCATAATAGCATGGCTGCTCAACAAGACGTTCACGGAGAAGTACGCACCCCTGCACCTGCACCTGCACCCCTCGCGGCGGCGCGTACCAGCAGCATCACCAGCTAACACTGCGCCCACAGCAACTTGGACTGGGAACTGATCATCGTGGACGACGGCTCACCGGACGGAACACAGGAAGTCGCCGCGCAGCTGCAGAAGGTCTACACACCGCAGCACGTCCAGATCCGCGCGCGCGCGGGCAAGCTGGGCCTGGGCACCGCGTACGTCCACGGCCTGCAGTTTGCGACGGGCAACTTCGTCATCATCATGGACGCCGACTTTAGCCACCACCCCAAGTTCATCCCCGAGATGATCAGCCTGCAGAAGACGAAGAACTACGACATTGTCACCGGCACCCGGTATGCAGGCAACGGTGGCGTGTATGGCTGGGATCTGAAGAGGAAATTTGTCAGCCGTGGTGCCAACCTGTTTGCGGACACCGTGTTGAGACCCGGTGTTAGCGACTTGACGGGCAGCTTCAGGCTGTACAAGAAGGAGGTGCTGCAGAAGGTCATCAGGAGCACGGAGAGCAAGGGGTACACGTTCCAGATGGAGATGATGGTGCGCGCAAAGGCCATGGGTTGCACTGTCGCCGAGGTGCCCATCTCGTTCGTTGACCGTTTGTACGGTGAGAGCAAGCTTGGTGGAGACGAGATTGTCGAGTACGCCAAGGGTGTGCTGAACCTGTGGTTGAAGGTTTGAGAGGACGGTTGCATGCACTCGGCGTTGGACGGTAGGGAACATGAGCATTATTGGGAGCTTTCGGGCTTGCTGATGAATGATATCCACGGCACGTAGGGAGTGATTACTTTGGCTCTGCGTGCATCTACTACTGCCTTTAACTATAACAATTCACTTCTTCTCCTTTGTTGCCTCTTGTCTTTCCTGAATCTTCCCAACGAGCATCCCTGTTTCCGCATCATCCCTTCTGGCGCACACAGAACTCTCCTGGTGTTGGACACTCGTCTTCACTTTCCACGTCCTCCTTTCCAATCGGATGGCTCGTCAGCGCAGCAGCCCGACTCGCCGCAGTAGGCATATCATAGAACGACTTCGTTGCTGAGTCCTTCCTCGACTGCATCTGCACAGACTGATACGGATCGCCAGCAAGAGGTAGATGTCCTTGACGCTCTAGGCACGCCTCTTTGCTTTTGATAGCGGGCGGAGGTAATTTCAAAGGAGGCTCGGTGATGGGAACATGACCTCTGATGGTATTCGCCGACGCCCCGTCTTTCACCGATTCGGATGCGTTGATGGGGGTCCTTAGGAGGAAACTAGAGATGGATCGCTTGGGGAGTGTCCTGGGCCATGGATCGGACTCAGTAGGGCGCGGTGAGAGAGTTTGCATTGGTGTTGTGTCACGTTCTGTGTTTGTACGGTGCTTGCTGGGCGTCGTGCCCCCTCGTGACTTCGAGCCAATGGACATGAACCGCCGAAGCTTTGTAGGTTTGAGCTGTGGCTGCTGAATACCGTCATGTCGGTGGCTGAGTGTTGGCTTGCTGTCGCTGGCACCATCGAAGTTCATGATTGCAATGAAGCGTGGCAAGACGTGTAGAGATTATGTTGAGTGTACGAATGGTGGTCACGCAGCCTCGCAAAACCGCGTTTACGGACTGCACATGGCTCTTGCCTGTCTTGCTTGCCGCGAGCCAGGGTGTGGAGGAATGAACAATTCAACTAGCAAACTGGCAGGCAGCAACAGCCCTGAGTACCCTGACCGGCTGAGTACCATGACCAGCTGAGCTGGTGCATATGACCGTCACTAAGAGCGCTTTGGCGAAAAGATAATAGTAGCAAATGCCGTGGAGGAATGCACAGGACGTGGTACAAGGGACAATAGTGAATAAGCTCGGCCACGGATCTACGGTTCCCGTCTTCTGAGGGGACTTCGAATGACCCTAAGGAACCTAGGCTAAGTGAGGCCGAGTATGACTGTAGCTTGAATGCAAGGGTCCGCCGACATCCCTCGTTGCTCCGCAGTATTTGTTGATTAGGTGCATGGACGGTCGTCCTTCGTATTGCGGTAACACCGAACGTCGCGGCCGATGAATGGGACAAGCCTAAAGTCGCAGTCATGCTGTTATGGTAAACAAATTGACCTACGCTTGTAAGCAGCACCTCCGGCACATTCAAACAAGTGCACGTGTCAGCACACGATGGAGGTATCGTTTCATTCAGGAGCAAGTCCCAGTTCGTTGATTTCCTGGTTATCATGTCTCCTCGCATATCCTCCCCAGTCACAGTGCCTCGCAGCACCGGACTAACGCATCCTTGCCCTCATGACGACCATGTGAAAAGCCGATCCATTCGTGAAGAACTCCGGAACCGAAGGAAAATGCCAACGCGCCACTTCTCCCCAGAACAAGCGCTTATCGCAGGCGGCGGGCCTCGCGTTCGGACTCGAGCAGGCAGAGGATGTCGTTCTCACGGACTGTGCAGAGTTAGCCGGCTGATCGTGGTTCGCTGGAGGGGAGGTCGCGTACCAGCGCCCTTGACGTTACGGATGATGGAACGGGTCTGGTCGTCCATGAACTCGACACGGCACTGAGTGACACCACCACGGGAGCCTATATCGCCGTTAGCCTGGCATTCCTTCCGTTTCCTGATGACCTGAGCTGTGCAGCCACGCCGTCGCACATCTGCCCTCCAACTCTTCCTCGTGCGCTGCCTCAGTGTGGGGATCGCATACCGGTTCGGCCAAGGACACGAGTGACCTTGACGAGCTTGACGGGGGCCTTAGCGGTTTCCATTGTGTGTGATTGTGTGTTCGACGGGAAGCGGTCGTTCGGTGTGGATTTGCGCGGCGGGTGGGAGGTGAACTTGCGGTTGGTAAATTGACGATGGTCACAGTCGATTTTCGCTTTGTGGGTGGCCCGTGCTGCTTTTAGGCTATGCGCTATCCGCCCGCCCCAGTCGATCACGTGAACATTGGAACCCCTGCCACGATTTTTCGTTAAACTGGTCAACATAACACTGTGTCAGCATTTCGCTAGGTCGATGATTTGGGTACCTGTAGGAGCAAGTTGCCAGCGACTCCAGGTATGACCGGGCGAGTTGTGTACAGATCGAGTGACGGAAGACCAAAGACCATCACTCTGAACTCTCAAGAACGGGCGCAGACGTGGGTATGAGAATGCGATATTCCTTATTGAGGCTCGAGACCACGTTTGAATTCGCATGCACAAGAGATCAAGACTCAAGCTATTGATCACCAAACATGTGTTGGTCGACATTAGGTAAGTCTATCACACTTCAGGAGCCACTTGGTGTCGCAACGACCGCTTCCTGATCCATCTATCAAATTTGAGCTGGGACACTGTGGGAACCTCAGTAGAGGCACCGTCTGAGGGGTGTTGTTTATGGACTGCAAGTTTCACTAACCCGGCTTGACGATCTGTCTTCCTGAAGCGAGACCTTCTTGATGATACATCACGAGCCTTACGCCTCACTGAAGTCATGGCGGCTCTGACAGACCTTCTTCTACGGTCTATAATAGGTCTAGTCGAGGATGACGAGGCTTCATCGTCCAGTGTGCCGGCCTGATGTCCCGCTCCTAGGCTGTCCTGGTCTTCGTACTCAGGTTCGCTCTGCTCTTGTTAGCCATTTGTCAACGCGTCTGCTGCCTCCCCGTGGTCGACGAACCTCAGAGGCAATCGGGAATGCATCCCTCACCCGCTGCAGCCAGATATCGCTTGCACCAAAGGCGGGATCCATGAGGTAGTTGTGCTCAGCTCCATCAACGACTTGACTTCTGTAGCTGAAAGTGTTCCTCAGTGGCAGTTGGCTCGAGCATTGACTGTAACCTTTGAAAGGCTCTGGTGTCGATCGCTGTGAAGTCCAGCATTTATCGAACCACGCTTTGCCCTTCTCACCTATCATAGCATCTACCTGCGCATGGAACGTGTCAACGGTCCATGACCTGCCCATATCATTTACGCTGTCTTCTTCACCGATCATCTTTGAGAGCAAAGGCACAGCGTAGTCGAAGTCTGACCAGTAGACGCTCGAACACCAGGCGACAGAGCGAGGTCTTCGTAGGAACAGCTGTACATCCGCTGATATACCATCCATGCACTCAGCGAACAGAAAGGCTGTGATGTGGCTTCGCAGCTCCTCCACGACAGCACTATCGTCCAAGGATAACTCTACTGGCTCATCGTGCGAGAACAGCGATGTATCTCGTCTTCGCACACTCATGGTTGTTGGCGTCAACGGGATAGGCGCTGGGTCCGATCTTGAGGCTGGCACCGAGTTGGACCGGTGAATCGAGTCTCGGATGCCCTGTTTGAAACTGCCACTCAGCCCGGCGAGGGGTATGATGTTGTCGTTTACAAACTTTACGGTTGATACAAACTTACCCAAGAGGGGCGCAGGAAGCAATTCAGCCGCCCGCAACTGCGATACTTTGGAATGTGACTGATGCTAAGAGCAAGTAAGCTATGAGCCCATTCTTCGTTGACGAACCAAGCTATACGTCTGCGAGTCAAAGCAATGCCCGCTGCATATGGAGGCACACGTACGACCCACGGGGCGAAGAAGCAGACATAAGGAGTCTCTGGGTGTAGAAGATAGGGATAAGTGAGCAACGTATTCACTAGGTAGATATCGCCGCCACTGTGACTCGCAAGGGAGACACGAGCGATGTCCAGATGAGCAAGCAGTGATGGTACCAGTTCTATCGTTGTCAGCACTGGCAGGTTGGCAATGCGTGTGCACAGTAACAGACCGAGCCAGATCTGTATGCGCTTGTCCAGGTCCACACACTGGCTGCCGCTAATTCCAGGTCTGTCCGGATGGATGATTCTGACATTGCGCGCTTTCGCCATCTGGTCAAGGGGAGAATAGCAAAAGCGCGTTCCCATCAGCGCACCGCAGAACAGGACCACTGCATCGCTGTTGGAATCGCCGTAGTCTGCGTACGAAGCTCGGTATGGTGCATGCCTGCCAGTGTCGTGATTTGGAGGAAGGACGTAGCTTTTGTGGAAACGGATGTCGCATAGGAAGTCGAGTACTGACATGCTAGCCTGGAAAGATGAAGGGTAGCCAAGATGTGTATGGCTGACAGCGAATTGTGTATGAGCTGATGTCTGGGCATGTCTACTAGTGATTGTTGACAGGCGCGACACATTGGTTCCTGCGATCCGGTTCCCTCGGGAACCAGTGACCAAATTGGAAGTCACAGCAGCATGGGCAGTCCCGTGGAAAGAGGAAGTCTCAACACGGCATCACGAAGACACTCGATCCGGAGATGCGCGGATAGCAACCGATCCGTGTCAATGACCAAGTGCGGTAACGACAACCATAATAATCCTGGAATTCGTGGAATACCTCCTCACAGGCAGAAGTGCGTTTATGCTTACTAGCCACTCAGCATTATGTTCTCGATTCTCCATCTCGACCGCACGACCGCCGCTCTTTGAGTTTGCGAAGTAGTTGTCGATAGCCGGTGAGAAGCGGTGTCGTCGGTCACATGGAAGAATAATCTGGATGATGGACCCCTCAGAAGGGAGCTTATTCGCAGGCTGATGCCAGTGGAGTGCTTAGTTGAGTCGTTCGCAGCTCACCGATCTCAAGCCCCGCTGGGTGAGCGGGGCAAGCGGGTGTCGTCTGTACTCTGGTGCCTCTGTCCAGCGGCTCTTGTGCTGACCCAGAGCTAAAAGCACTGCTGCCAATAGCGCAGCCGAGGCCGTGTCAACGAAAGCGAACGGTCGTGTGCTTCATGTCGTGATATGCCATGGTTCCTGAAGGTCGTGTGGCGTCTTATCTTTGGCCAAGGCAGGACAAGCTCATGTTCATGCGCTCCAATTCGCTGCAGCTCGCGTCGTTTGTCTCATAACCTGAACCTTCACGATCCAGGCGCAACAACACGGCAAACGCTGGGCGCACATGTGAGATTGCGCGTGTTCTCCTTCCCCACATCGACTTCATTCGGCCCGCCATATACTCGTTTCCGATCCCCAAACCTTGGAATTCTCCGTGCGGCCAAGTGAACGTCATCCCACCAGCGTTCCCCCTACCCAGGCGTCTAAGCTCTCGCGAGTGTCGCTGTCTTGTGCATGAGCCTCCTGCACCTCACGACTGCCCAGCTTAGTCGCCGTCCCCCTGCCCGGCCTCTTTGGCGAGTCGAGTGAGGAACCAACGATCGCCCACCAACCCCCGTTGGGCTGCATGACCTATGTCCTTGTGACGCCTGCTATCTCCCACCTGCACCAGCATCAACACCACCACGCCGGCCCAGCGCCCATTCGCTAGACGCGCTGCGACCGACGCGATCCCAGTCCCCACAGACGTTGGGATACTGCTGCCCGCCGTTTGGGCATCACTGGCTCGCCTCACAAATACCCCGGCGCGTCCCGCCTGACGACCCATCTCGATCCAGATTGCTACCTCTGAGCATCCTTCATCCAACTCGCCATGGGCAACAGTCAAGGCAAAGAAGCACAGCCGCCCTCCCGGGGCGGCCACGTTCGGCGGTCGAGCGCCCATGCCGCAACTGCTTCCCCAGCTGCCTCCGGGCCCGCCGGGTCGTCGCACGAGAGATCCGGAAGCGGTGTCGGGCTGTACAGTGCAAGGAGCGGCCGGGGGAGCAGGCATGATCTGTCGTTCCTCGGCATTGGCGGGAGCAGCAACAACGTGGAGCGCGACCCGGCGCTGGAGCCCCGGCGCGAGACAAAGGCCGAGCGCGAGGCCCGCAAGCTGGAAAAGGACCGCGTGCTGAGGGCCCAGGAGCGCGAGCGAAGCATCAAGGAGGAAGGCGTTGATGGAGCTTTCTTGGTCACGTTGGGCACTTACACGGGGCCTGAGGACTTCAGTAAACCTACAGTGCGCCAATTGCAGGTATGCACTGCTGATGGGCTGTTATCTCACGCGAACTGACACGCACCAGATCGAGCGACGACTGGCGCCCTTTTGGAAGGGTCTCGACGACCACTCGGATACCTGGACCGAACACCAGCTCGTAGCTGTCGCGAACGGTCTCCCCCTGCCTGCTCCAGACGACATTCCCCCCGAAGACCCGCCTCGACCGATCAACCACCTCAGCCCGCAATGGAACCCGCGCTCCTCCGATTCCAACATCAACAACCTCACGGTTCCAATGGGTGCCCGCTCCATGTCACAGAACTCCGACCGCTCCGGCACCCTCTCGCCATCTCATCCCGCCTTCTCCCTTCCCTCGCCCGTCTCTCCAATCGCCCAGAACACGCAAAGCACCTCTTCGCCCTCTCCATTTTTCCGTGGGCGAGCCAAGACATTAGCATCTCTTGCCAGCGGCTCGCGCAATGCCTCGCAGACCGAGATGGCTCCTCAGGAATTGCAGCTGCCCAAGGACCCCTACGTCAATGGGCAGCGAGTCGAGGTGTTCTTGTACAAGAACGCGGCGGAATGCCCAATCTGCTTTCTGTACTATCCGCCGTATCTGAACAAGACCAGGTGTTGCGATCAGCCCATATGCTCCGAGTGTTTTGTGCAGATCAAACGACCTGATCCTCATCCGCCGGAGCACCACGGAGATGAGCCCACCCCAAGTACTGAGCCGGAGGAAGAAATCCAGCTGGTATCTGAGCCGGCCGCCTGCCCCTTCTGTGTGCAGCCAGAGTTCGGTGTCACCTACGAGCCTCCGCCGTTTAGACGAGGCCTGATATTTGCACACCAGAGCCAGAGCTTACACAGCGCAACTTCTGCGATGTCCTCCAGTACTTCGGTCAACTCGTCAGGCATAACATCCCCAACAGGAAGGAGGAGAGCCACTTCGCTTGCGGTAAATGACAAGACGGTGATCACGACAGACATGGTGCGGCCTGACTGGGCGAAGAAACTGGCAGACGCAAAGTCGCACGCTCTTCGAAGGGCAGCTGCAGCGACAGCTTTGCACAATGCCGCCTACATGATGGGTAACATCCAACAACAGGAAGGTCGTGGATTTAGTCTCGGCAGACGACGACGGACTATGTTCGGCACTGACAGCGGTGCTAGCAGTGGACAAGGCACACCGCGAAGAGAGGGCGAAGCATCGCTAGGTCGTGGAGAGGGCTCAGGTGATTTGCCTTCTGGAAGGCACAGTTCGAGACGCGGCGGAGGCAACAGACTTGACGACCTTGAAGAGCTGATGATGATGGAGGCCATTCGTCTAAGTCTGGCAGCTGAAGAGGAGCGGAAGAGGAAAGATGAGAAAGACGCTGCCAAAGAAGCCAAGAAGGAAGGAAAGAAGAAAGCGAAAGAAAACAAAAAGGTCGCAAAGGCACAACGCAACATCGGTAGTGGCTTCCATCCTGTTGAAGTCGATGGTTTGAATGACACTGTTGGAAGTTCGTCGGCAGCAGGCAAGGGCAAGGCAGTGGACAGGTCCGGCGGGTCTGCTGGCTTCAATCCGATGAGTGAGCCCACATCGACCGTTAACGAGCCATCCTCGAAAGAGTTTTTGAAAGAAGACGCACAGAAACATCTTGCAGACAGCCGTGCTCAGATCCAAGGGAACAGCTCAAGCAGCCTTTCGCCCTCTGATGCTCTGCAGGGGGATTCACCGTCACACCGATCTATCTTACGAAATCTCTCTAACGACTCCTCTTCTGTCTCTTCATACTCTGAGTCTGTTCAAGATGCGGCGCGAGATGAAAGCCAGCCCAATCTTGCACCCGATTCGTCATACGAGCCAAGTCCTAACGCATCCGGTCTCAATATCAGCCGCGACGAGACACCACCAGGGGCTTTATCTGGGACAGAGCCGATGTTCAACTTCAGTGCTCTCCAAGAGACCCTCAGCCACGGGGATGATAAAATTGAGAGCAGTCCTCAGTACATTGAGGATGTTGGCAGCGCAAAGCCAACATCCACGCAAGCTCCGACCAATTTTGATGGCATCGGGTCGTCTTCTAGTCCAAACCTTCAGCACTCAGAGCCTACAGAGCCTTCAGAACCTCTGGCTGAAAGCACGGTGACCTTGAAGGCATCTGAATACTCTAGCGCCTCGAAAACTGACGTGGACGATGAGATTGAACCGGCGCCACCAGCCCAGCCAGTGTCTGGGGGTGTCTCATACGATCAAAAGCATGTTGGAGGGGTCGGGATGTTGGACGACAGCCGTCGCCATCAAACCACTCAGTAAAGCATCTCTTCCTGTCTTTGAACATTTTTATCTCATCAACTGCATTTTGCACAGGCGTTAACGGGCCATAGGCAAGCGGACGGCGTATTGATTGGCGGCCTATTCGTGTTGCTCGGCATTCTTGTTGCCGTGCTCATCATCGTCATTCTCGAACTTACACTTCTCATCTCGATGGTTCTTTTCTTGTGTTTGGGGTGTTCTCACTGGAAGCATAGTGTCTGAAGCAGAGTGCGACACGGCTGAAATTCATTATCGAGTCTCATGGGTGGGAGCCGTGTATGATGTTATGTATAGATGAACAAGTAAGCTATACACGAGGTACACTTTGATAGTGTTAGGTTGAATCTACAGTAAAGGCTGATGGCAATCGGCATCTCGCAAGACAACAGCCCGACACAAAGTGGAGACTGCGACACGAGAGCTACTGAATCTCGGCTTCTTTCTAGGTTGAAGTCTTTGTGATAGCCATTCTCCTCAGCAAGTCATATCCTCGGAAATGCTGGTGCCTGGAGTCGGTCTTGCCGAGCCTGACGTACACCAGAATACTGCTTTCTCGCTCCCAATATAGCAACCGTACCCAGCTTCGACTTGCGATTCGGGACAACTGTTTTAAATTGCGACCCTTCCTTTTAACTTGCGGACGCGTCTGATCTGCCCGATGACCATGTAGTTGCGCGTCCACCACCATTGTTTGCACTTGTCTGCCACGCAGAAGTCTGTGGCTTTGCGCGTAGCACTTGGGCTTCAATTCGTTCCAACAAGCCGCCGAACGGGTCCATTTTGTGCACACCTCGACAAAGGCTTGCATGAGTACATAGTCGTGCTTGTCGATGCTTGACTAGCGTGCCGGTTACGAGTCTGCCTTGTGGAGGGTGGGCCTGTGCCTCTCTGCGAGGACTAGCCGGTAGGGCAGGGCAAGCATCTGATTTATCTCTTCTTCGACGCCATACGGAGCTCAGAGCATTCTGCTTCTGAAGTCTTTGTAGAGAAGCACCGCGGCGGGCTGCTGCTTGGCGAGTAGCTGCGACACCACGTCCATCGAGGTGCGCAGCAGCACTACGGGACGACCGGGGCTGAGCAGGTCGAGTAGCGTGAGCGTCCAGCAGGTGAGTTGGATGATGAGCAGGATGGCGATGCAGACGCGGAAGGCATCGGTCTTAGCCATGATGATTGGCGTGAATGAATAAACTGTAAGAAGTACGTGGGACTGTCAACGTGTCGTGAAGCAGCGTGGATATCAAAACAAAGGCAAACACGGGGAATATGGGGGTATCTCGTTGCACGGCGCTCAAATGAACGCTTTAATATATTGCACTGACAGAAGGGATTGCCATGCTGTCCCACAATTCCTCTTTAATTAAACCCCGACCACTCCTCCATAGCGGCATAGCCGCTGTCCGCGCCCGCACACATACATAAAGCGGTCACTATCCCCAGCCTTGCGCAGCGGCTACGGACCAATGCTGTGACGGGTTTGATGCGCGCTGGCAGCATCCATGTGCGAACATGCGTCGCGACGGAGTGCAGCGGTGTGAATTGTGTGTTGTTCTGGGATCGGGTTGGTTTCCGCGCGTGGGGCTAGCGGTGTTTCGGGTTAGAGCGTCGGCTGGGACAGAACGTCTGGATGCGAGGCAAACTTTGAGGCTGCGTTGCTGGTAAGTGGTGCTGCGCCTGGTGTGATGCACGCACGGAGTTCGGTGGCTTAGGTTGGAAGGAAGGGAGTGCTGGGGATGATCTGAAACAAAGCCGGTAGCGTCGGTCCGTGATGCTGAGTAAATGTAGAATGCCGACGGTGTGCCCGCTGGAGGAAATATAAATCTGTCGGTAAATGAATTCAGCTTCCGAGGCTGGAGGCTTGTTGACCAGCTGATAGGTCTGTTGCATTGCTTTTATGGTGCATGATCCCGTTGGCCCAGTCCATGGCACTATACTCATGTAATGCTCAATACGCGTGTCATGTTGGCGCCCAAGTGCTACTCACGAATTGCGAATGTACTCGGACCCAAACAAGAATGGACAAGTACGAACTCAACTCTACATGATGTCTTTCTGAGTCGTGAACGATACCTCGGCATAGCCAGGCAGACACACGGTTAGATCGCGAACGGAGCCGTGAAGATTAGAAGCTCTGCCACAAGTACGAGGCGTACTTGCTAGGAGATTAGTAGTCGAGCCCAGGCAACCGTTTTGGGACATGAACTTCAAGTTTAAGGTATCTCCTTTAAGAAAGTAGATGTGGCAAAGGAAGTAGCACGATTACCGCATAAACATTTCTATGGTGTCGCAATCACACTTACTCCACCGGCCACTAGATTCTCAAGATACGAAACAGGTAAGTCTGTGCTATTGGTGTGCCATTGTTACTGCATCACAGTCAACATAACAATGACTGGTGAACATAATGCGTTGTTCGGCACTCAACCATCAAAGTTCATCTACGCGATGCATTGCACATCTACATGTTGAATGCTGGGGGACTCTCACACTGACCGTGCAACAGGTACACAGCATCATTCGACGGCAGCTAAAAGCAGCGTCCATCTACGCCAACAACCATGAGCAGCCATGCTCGGTTTAGCGACAACGAAGACAGCTCGAGTGATGATCAGCTGGAGTTGGGCCATCGTGAGACTTCAGCCACACACCTCCGATGGTATCGCAGAAGCCCTCATCGAACCTGGAGAGACTGCTTTCGCAGCTTACCTGCGAAGAGGACCTTAAAAGACTGTGAGAGGCGACGACGGTTGTATATATGGGCATTGATCACAGTTGTCGTAGTGACACTGCTGGGCATCTGCGCAGCTCTGTGAGTCTTCCTGCAACTCCGTGCTCTGTAGTGACTGACGAAAAGACAGTGTCTACATTTCGCTAGTCAGTGCCCTCCTACATCACCTGGCTCCACCCCCAGGCCACAGTGGGTTGGGCCACATTGCCAGCCATTGGAGAGAGCCAGATAGCCATGGCGCCTTCACGTACGAGTGGACGGAGGACTTCAGCCGAGATATCGTACCGAAGAATTGCCACTCACACAATGATTATTGGCGCCGTGTTCCCCTGTACGATGCACTAGCAGCAGGGTGTGTCGGCATTGAGGCAGACATTTGGCTGACAGATGACAACGACTTTCTTGTCAGTCATTCGTGGAGTTCGACAACGCCATATCGGACGCTTCGGAGTCTCTATCTCGACCCGCTCGCGTATATCCTTGACAAGCGTAATGTCACAGCTGCTTCTATGGAACTGAAGGAGGTTGGAGTCTTTGATGCAGACCCAACAGTATCCATCATCCTACTCATCGACTTCAAGAGTGATGGCTACAAAACATGGGCACTTCTCATGCAACAACTCCAGTCGCTGCGAGATAGAGACTGGCTGACATACTTTGACGGTTCAGTCCTACACCAAGGCCCGCTCACCATTGTAGGGACCGGCAACGCGCCGTTCGAGCTCGTACAGCAGAACCCCACGAACCGCTTTGTGTTCTTCGACGCTCCGCTACTCTCTGTTGCAGACGTGCAGTACAACACAACGAACTCGTACTATGCCAGCGTCGAAGTCAAAAAAGCGATTGGCTCGTTCTGGTTCAACAAGTTGTCGGCGAGCCAGGTGGTCAAGCTCGAGGAGCAGATAAAGGTTGCGGACGAAAAAGGGTTAAAGAGCAGATACTGGGGCGAGCCGCGGTGGCCAATCAGCCTGAGAGATAAAGTGTGGTTTAAGCTGTCTGAGTTGGGAGTTGGCATGCTGAATGTTGATGATTTGGTGAGTGCGACGAGGTGGAATTGGAATTGGTGTGTGGTGGCTGGCTTAGCGCTCTGTGGTAATAGTTGAAATGTTCTTGATGTTTGACGGGGAATTTATCAAGTCAAGGTCGTGAAATGCTCCCCGCTCAGAGAGTGGGACGCAAGGCGTCTAGGCTCGGATGGAAACCTCCAGAGTATATGCATGCAGGTCCTGTAGTTTCACGGCCAGGCAAAGGAACACATCAGCTTTCATTGTGAGGCCTAGATAGGGATGAAAACCTTCCAGCCATATTGTGCAAGCAGATGGCTGTGTGAATGCCACATAGTAAATACGAAGTAATAGACTCCAGTGTGCTGTAGATGATCTGCAGATTAGCGCCAGGGAGTTTTCGTCGATCTTCATCAAGCATTTACTGCCACAACCGCTAGCATATCTCATACAGAAGGCACCACGTTGAAGTCTCGATTCGTGGTCTTTAGCAGCCTGCGTCAACGTTTTAAACCATAACTTCTGTACGCTTCAGAGCGATGTTGATAGCTGAGAGTAATTGGCAATTGTCAAGTTCCGCTGGCTGCGAGGCCATAGAGCGTAAGTTACCGAGGTGGTCAAATTAGCTGCATAGGCTGTGACGTTCGCATCGTGTCCTTCCGAGGTCGAAGTGGAAACCTGTGGAGAAGTAGTGGGAACCCTTTATCACACATCGGCCAAATGTGTAGCTGGCGAGTCAGCAACAGGCTGAATAAGAAATTGACATCTGCGCGTTACCCGACACGTTGCTTTCATCGCCACGGCGAGTCTTTGTCTTCGTAAAAGCTATCAATAGCATCGGTGTCGTCATTAGAGCAGCTACACTCGATCGATGCTTTGGTTCTATGTACGGGAGTGGCTGCTCGAAAATAGAACGTGCGGAAACCGTTTCCCCTTTTGGTTGGCAGGTCACGTTTTCACTGCCGGGCAAGCTTCCGGGAGTGGGAGTACGCGGCGCCACCGAACGCCCCAGCAAACGGCGACCGAAAGTGCAGATGTTAACGCCGAGGACATGGCAAACCAAGCAGAGTCTGGAAAGCATGGGGTGCCAGATGGCTCGGCCTGTGGCAATTTCGTGGCTGCGACTCGCGTGCCACAGGGTGAGGTTTGTGGCCTGTTCGCTGCCTCATATCGAAGGCTTCAGTTTCAGACAAGCTCATCAGCTGTGGAGAGTGTGCGTGTGTGAGAGATGACAGTTCTTGCACCATTAT
This sequence comes from Stagonosporopsis chrysanthemi, assembly GCA_022560025.1. Taxonomy (NCBI): domain Eukaryota; kingdom Fungi; phylum Ascomycota; class Dothideomycetes; order Pleosporales; family Didymellaceae; genus Stagonosporopsis; species Stagonosporopsis chrysanthemi. The sequence continues at coordinate 63,932 of JAFISE010000125.1, read as the reverse complement.
GTGACCGTGTGACACACCAGCCGTTCTCGGATGGGGTGTCTTGCTGCCACATCACAGCAGCTCATCATTGTGGAGAAGGGACATGGAGTCCCCACTGTCCAAAGACGTCCCAACAGCAGATCCGACAGCCAAAGCTTATCGATAAGGGCAATTGGGGGCAGTGAGTCCAGATCGGATCAACTCAGGGATCGTCATCTGAGACATTATGGTGGATCAAAGCTTCCTGGTGGCTGCACAAATTCAAGGTTTTTTGGGAGCAGCTGCCAGTGGAGCAACGGCGCCTTCATGTCGTCTGAGCTCCACGCGCAGCCCGGCTGCTGGACCTGCGATGAGGCGGCTGGCGATCAGCGACGTAGGCGTTCCCCTTTGAGCCTGGCAAGACCGACCAGGGATCACCATGATTCGCCTGAACGGCAATAAGCGCGTTTTACCATCCGGCCCTGCTGCAGGGGAGACAAGCCACCTGCTAGGGTCTGGGGACCAACAATGCGGTGCTTTTTGAGTGCACTCGTCCTCCTGAATAAATTCTCTGCCTCCCTCCTTCGCTTGCGTGCCGACTTTGCGCAATTGTGTATAGTACGTGTCTGGAGAGCTGGGCCCTCGTTTCCCCTGTTTCATTGTTTCCTTGGGCGCCCTGACATTTCACGGCCATCGCCTCAACCGCCATCGCCGTCATCGCTCGTCTCCACTGTACTACCGCAAAGCATCGTGCTCGACGCACATTCCGCCGCGACTCTCCCCTCCATTCTTTTTCGATTATAGCTGCTGGAGCCTTTTTCAATCAGCCCGGCTACACCCAGTCTTCGCAGTGAAAGGCAGCGCCTGCTTCGACCACATATAGATCTCACTTATGCCGGGCCATTCCCAGCGATCACCGTCGCAGAGATCCTTTCGCCTTTCCAACCACGGCTTCCAGCCACTCAACGCTATCAGGGACGACAACAAAATGGACAACCACGGCAACGACATCCCTCTTCAGACGGTGGTTAGCCACACACCGTCACCCGTTTCCGACGAGAAGCATTCTGAGAAGACCGGCATGTTCAACGGCATGTCTACACGGGGCCGCAGGCAATTGGTGAAGGTCGACTCACGAACCGGCGCCCCGCTTCCACCTCGCGAGGTTGCCGGGCAGGAGAAGACAGCCTTGAACAAGATGGGCCGTCTCTATACCAAGATCCTGAACTTCAGCATTGTCACGCGCTACATGATCTACGTTGCACCGGTCGCTTTAATCCTCGCCATTCCTATCATTCTATCGCAAACAAAAGTCATCACTGGAGGTATTGGCGATACGGAGCCGAGGCGGTTTTGGATCTGGATTGAAATCAGTAAGTTCAGGAATCCTATCATTTGCCCAGCAAACACACTAACGATTTTGCCAGTCTGGCTCAGTTTTTGGGCTATGAAGATCGTCGCCCATTTCCTTCCGAATGTCTTCGAATTCCTTATTGGCGTGGTGAGTCCTGGTGTAAAGAAATATGCGCTGCTTCTGCGCGCTGTGGAGAAGCCTTTGTCATTCGTGCTGTGGATGGTTGTCAACCAAGCGACATTTCCCGGAGTAAGTTCTATTGCAAGGCACATGGATTATGCTAACAATCTGGCAGCTTGTCGTTCCTATTGGTGACAGAGCCCGCCCGGCGTGGTACAGCAAAATGCAATCTGTCTTGCTTGCCTTACTGGTCTGCACCGTCATCATCCTCGCTGAGCGCGTCTTGATCCAATTGATCAGTATCAGTTATCACCGCAAGCAGTTTGATCAGAAAATCCAGGAGTCGAAGCGCAACGTCTATCTCCTGGGAATCCTCTACGATGCATCTCGAGCTTTGTTCCCGGCTTATTGCAACGAATTTGCGGAAGAAGATTACACGATTCAAGAGACCCTACTCGATCTTCTGCCAGGTAGCAAGAAGGGCACGTCTAAGAAAGGACGCTCTGGCACTCGCACGCCTATGCGCCTTGTTCAGGAAGTTGGTCGCGATGTTGGTCGTATTGGAGACAAGGTCACGTCTGTATTCGGGACCATCGCATCTGAGATTACGGGCAAAAAGGTTTTCGATGTCAACTCTGCCCATTCCATCGTCCTTACTGCTCTAGAAAGGAACCGTTCTGCCGAAGCGTTGGCCAAGCGAATCTGGATGTCCTTCGTCGTCGAAGGCAAGAATGAACTGTATCAAGAAGATCTGATCGAAGTCATGGGGCCCGGACGCGCAGATGAAGCCGAGGAGTGTTTTGGATCGCTTGATCGGGATGGCAATGGCGATATCAGTCTGGACGAGATGATCCTCACTGTTACCGAAATCGGCAGACAACGCAAGGCTATCAACTCCAGCATGCACGACGTTGACGCTGCGATCAACGCTCTTGATGGCCTTTTGTTCACCATGGTCTTCATCGTCTGCATCTTCGTCTTCGTCGCCTTCCTTAGCCCCAGCTTCGTCGGTACTCTCACTACGTCAGCCACGGCTCTTCTGTCTCTGTCGTTCGTCTTCGCTACGACCGCCCAGGAAGTTCTTGGTTCTTGCATCTTCTTATTCGTCAAGCACCCTTTCGATATCGGTGACCGTGTCGACATAACATCAGAGGAGCTCACGGTTGAACACATTGCTTTGCTGTACACGGTCTTCAAACGCATTGCAAATGGCAAGACAGTTCAGATTCCTAACATCATGCTGAACGGGGTGTGGGTTGAGAACATTACGCGAAGCAAATCCATGCGCGAGCAGGTCTCTGTGTTCTGCGATTTTGGCACTTCTTTCGAGGACATCCACCTCCTCAAGCTCGAAATGCAGTCCTTCCTCCGCGATCCAGCCAACAGCCGCGATTTTTACCCCGATACAGACATCGAGGTTATCAGCATTGCCGAGATGAACAAATTAGAGCTTAGGGTCGAGATCCGCTTCAAAGGCAACTGGTCGAACGAGTCCCTTCGCGCATCCCGACGATCGAAGTTCATGTGTGCATTGGTGGTTGCTTTGCGCAAGGTTCCAATCCACAGTCCAGCTGGTGGAGATGCTGCGTTGGGCTCGGCAGATAAGCCGTCATGGTCAGTAGCCATTCCACCGGCTGAGGCGCGTGAGGCCTATGAGGCGTACTTGATGAATTCCGACAAGGCGCGTATGGTACCTTTGAGCAAGCCTGATGACCCGAGCGATAAGGGCAAGTCAACAGGAAATGACTACCTTGGTCTCGGAGTGCAGAGCGAGGACTTCGCCATCAACTCTTTGACCAACCGCAGACCAGGAGTCGACACCGTCCGCGATGACACTTGGACGGCTCGCGACGACGTTAGCACCCTCGGCCGACCTAGCACCGACGCTCGTCCGGATTTGGACGAAGTCAAGTCCTTGCTACACAAGGCCAGTACAGCTGGGAAGCGCAAGGGAGGCGCCACTCTCTCGCCCTACGCCACTCGACCATCAACTGACTTCAATCGGCCACCCCCTCTTCCTCTTTCAGTAAACCCTTCCCAATCCAACTACGCCTCGCCACCACAGCCTCTCCAACCATCACAGTCTGTCCACCGCAGCACAGCGCCGGGATCACCGACGTCGATTTCGACGGGTCAGATCGAGGAGTACCAGTTCCAGACCATGTTACCTCCCCCACGATCGAACAGCCGACCGCGCGTGGCCATGACAGCGGAAGAGCGGGAGCGTGCGCAGGAAGAGGAGGGCAGGTCTCCATTCGGTGTGCCCGGCCCTAGCGGCTCCAACAATCCCTATCGGTCGCAGAGTCCCCCGGTCGAGCGGTTCCAGTACAAGAGAGAGTGAGGCAGCTCGGCTCTGTAACTATTTCCTAGGTTTCTTCTCAACGATGCATGGCACGAGTTTTCTTTTCCCAGCCTTCTAGCATGCTGGTTTGATGCGGCTCAGGACGCTGCTCGATTTTCTCCTTCTTGTGTAATGTCTCTTCCTAGACACAGAGTCTCGTTTGTCAGACAATAGCATCAGCTTGCGCTGTATTGGCGCTTAGGCATGTATATAAAAAGTGGTTGCTCAAACCGAGACCATAGATTGAATACGAAATTTTTAAACTAAACTGCGCACACTCGATACTTACTGAGCGATGATAACAATGTGATTGCGCTGAACTGTGATGATGGCCAACATCTGCAACCGAACTTCGATGCAAAACCCCTATCCGTTCATTTCCACGTCATTCGGGAGAACTCATCAAATCTACAACTTATTCCTACTCCTCGCCATCTCTTCCGCCAACACCAACCCCACAGGCCCACCCCTCGACCCATCACCCGGCCACTGCTCCTCCGGCAGCCTCTCGGCCGGCCACTCCCACTTGCCCACGAAGTCCTTCGGCGTCCGACCCAGCACACACTCCAAGATGCTGTCGCCAATGACGGGCAGGAACTTGAATCCGTGGCCGCTCCCGCCCGTTGCGACGAACAGCCCCGAGTACTTGGGGTGGTAGCTGATCAGGAAGTCACCGTCGCGGGTATCCGTGTACCAGCAAATCTTGCTCTTAGTGAAGGGCCGGGACGGAACAGAGATGGAAGGGTGGACGGCAGTGAGGAAGTTGCGCAAATCGCGCTGGCCCTCTTCGGGGACGGCTTGGTTGGGGTCGTCGACGGCGGTCCAGGGCAGGGAGATTGTGATTGTTTCGGTGGGGTCGTTAGACTCGGGGTGCGGGACTGTGGTTGGGTTGACGTAGCCATGGCCGTGGCGGGCAACTTTGAGGAGCTTGTTGGATGGTGGGATGATGAAGAGGCCGTGCGAGAGGTTGAGGATTGTGGGGTTCTTGCCCAGGCGCTCTTGCTCGGCGTCTGAGATGGGCATGTAGCAGATGACCTGGCCGGTGGCTTTGCAGATGCCGCGCAGGTCGATAAGGGAGGCCGTCCACGCGCCGGCGGCTAGGATGGTCAAATCTGCGGTGAGCTCGGAGCCGTCGCTGAGGCGCACTCCGGAGACGGTGTTTGTCTTGTGGTCGATGAGAAGCTTCTTGACGCCGTTGACGACAAAGTTGACGCGGTTCATCTTCTCGACCTTCTCGCGCAGCCATAGCATAGCACCCTCTGCGTTGGCCCAGCCAGAGCTCCAATTCACGTAGCCTGTGCTGCCATTGCCCCATGCATCATTCCCTTCCAAGCCCGCTGCTCTGCCAATCTCTTCAGGCGAGTCGGTGACTTCAATCTTGTCTGTTCCAATACGGCGGACGTTTTCCAGCGCCGTCTGTACATATTTCTGTTCCTTTCCCCATGCTGTGAGGGCGAGCCCGGTCTCGTGGTATTCCTTAGTCGCAAAGTCGGTGCGCCAGCGGTCTTGCGCAATGTTCGCGAGGCGGTTGTAGGGCGCAGAGGCGTAGTCAGGGCGAATGATGCGGGAAGTATCGATCTGTGAGTGATGTGATCAGCGATGCTTCCCAAACGGGACATGTTGCGCTCGGAAGTCGCGTGTGAGGAGAATGGCTCGCAGAACTCTCAAGAGATGACTTACGCTAGAACCGTCCGGAGATGGGAATGTCTGACGATCCACAACAATGATGGAAGTGTAGGTGAACTCAGGATTCCTGCAGAGCGCCCATGCTGTAGAGAGGCCGAAAGCGCCACTGCCAACGATGATCACAGATTTGGGTATCTTGGGCAAAGAAGCAGAAGAAGAAGAAGGCGAGGGGGAAGACATTGCGCAGCAAGACAGTCAAAGAATACACAAACAGCAGTGAAGAAGTGCAAAGTCAATTGGGCCGAGTCTGCATAGCTAGCTATAAATTTCAAGTGGATTTACTCCGACTCCGATGTCGTCGCCGGTCAGTCGCGGTTGACGGCTCCAGCCTCGTGTGGCGTGGAGCTCGGGAGAGGGTCTGAGCTCGACCCGAGAATCTGGACAGCTTCACTTTCCATCTTTCCAGGTAGTCTACACACCTAATCTCTTCTACCCCACACGCGCCGCCATGGCGAAGATTCCGAAGCCACCGCGGGCACTCCCTACGACGAAAGCGGTGCCAGTCAGACGCGCGCTTCCCTTGAATAGAAGAGCGCCCATACAATCTCCCTACGATCTCTCGAGACCAGACCCGAAGCAGACGCCGGAGGAGGCCATTCGAAAAGTCTGGGCTGCACGACCGAAGTTGCGAGACCTACAACGACTATCAGACGAGCAAGTGGCGTCCGAGCAACATCAGGCGAAGCTGCGAAGATGGCGACAGTGGCCCATGTTCGGCGTTGGCCTGGTCGCATTCGGTCTCGGCATGTACGGTGTCATGCTGTACGTGTCGCTGTCGCGTGATGTCGGTATCAAGGACCTGCCAGCCGATCTCACGGATCGGTTCGACAAGGAGGCTGAGGGCTACGACGAGAAGGTTGACACCTCAGAAACACTGCTGCTGCTTACGTCGAAGCGCAAGAAGCTCACCAAGCTGGCAAGAGGACATGTGTTGGAGGTCGCCGTGGGAACTGGCAGGAACATACCATATTACAACACGAAGCAATGCGCAACCGTAACACTGCTCGACTCGAGTGCGCCCATGTTGGACGTTGCACGACGAAAGTGGAACGATACGCACAAGGAGTACTTCAGCCGAGTCTTCTTTAAGCGGCAATCCGCTCTAGACCCCATCACACCGCCATTTGACGCTCAGGAAGGCTACGACACCATCATCGAGACAATGGGTCTCTGCTCGACGCCCGAACCCGTGAAGCTGCTGCAGAACATCGAGGCATGCACCAAAGAGGACGGGCAGATCTTGCTTCTAGAGCACGGCAAGTCGCATTATGACTGGCTCAACAGCATGCTCGATAAAACCGCTCCGGCCCACGCCGATGAACATGGATGCTGGTGGAACAAGGACATTGGGAAGATCGTTGAGGACAGTGGACTTGAAGTCGTGAACATCAAAAGGTACAACTTCGGCACAACGTGGTGGTTGGAGCTGAAGCCCAGGAAGGGTCTGCGGAAGAAGCTAGCCGAAGTCGCAACTGGAGAGCAAGTGCAGCTCCCGCAGACCGAGCCGATGGTGACACAGAAGCCCTGGTGGTCGCTATGGCGATAAGACGTCGACGTTGTTGTGTACAATTTGTATCACCTCAACTGCAACGGCGCCGTTAGAGACGTGCGGAGGCCTGTAAGCAACCGCATTTCGATAAATCCCATTCAGCCGCTCCCATCCTTCACGGCTCGGCTCCGTGAATAGGGTTTGCGGTTGCAGCGCTTGCTCGCTGCGGGTGTGGTGGTCGACATCCTGTCGACGTACTATCGACGTAAAGCCCAGCTGTGCTCTGGTAGTGGGGGAGGGGTTGATCTGAGATGAACCCTGGCATTTGGTTACGACCAGCAAGTCAAGCGAGATGGCCGGTGACGAATACGGACAATAAACATCATTCTACCCCAAAGCGGGAGGCGAGAGGTCCAAACTTTGAACAACATCCAGTTCGCGCTTGCGCATCACGCTGCAAGCTGATAACGCAAGCCCGGCGACGATGAGCTCACATGCTCGTAGCCATCGCGATGCCGAGTGCTTTAGATTTCCTGAGCTGCATCGAGCAGGTCGCTTGCTGACTCGGCGGGCCTGCAAATGCAGCAAACACCGACACAAGATCGCGGTGAGCAGCAGCACGCAACTTCCTGATTCTTGCTGTCAACCGGAAGCGCTAAGGCATCTCCCCACCATAAGCTCTCCACATCAGTGCATCAGTGACGCCGCCGGAGTTATCTAGACCCATTCAAGCGCGGTGCATCGAAGACGGTCCCCTGTCGCGTGCGCCGCGTCTCGTCTGAGCAGCAGGAGCGATGGGAGTGGAGAGTGCGTGAAACATGAGTTTCCAGACGACTTTCGGGAGGAACTGGCAGAATGCAGCTGTGCTCATCGCGCGCAATTGAGTGAATTCGCCCCGCCACTACTGGCCAGAAGTCTCTGCACATCACCGAGGTGTAGTTCTGGGTCGGCGCTGAATTTTGGCCGGCGAAGCCAAAATTCAGCGCCAGAAACTTTTCTTAGCTCCACATGGATCCCCTGCAACTGCGGTATGCAGCAGTCGTTTCAGGCTAGAGGTACCTGCCATGCTGGGTCGGTTGATATGCACGAAGCATCAGATGCTGGGAGGTGTGCAACCAGTCGCGTGCAGGCTGTTTGCGCATTCTGGTGCAGAGCAAAGAGAGGTGAGGCGGTCAGCTCGCGGACAGCAAGCGACGGCCCGCCCTGTTGCAGACGGCAAGGATGGTCGCAAGTTGGATGAGGATTGCCGTTGATGTGCAGGAGTGAGGTCACAGATACAGTAGAGGTGAGGGAGCGCTCGCGGTACTCGTTGTTTGGCTGCACTGGGCGACCGTGACCGTCGCCTCGGACGACCTTCATCCCCACTGCAGGGATAGGGGCCTCATCTCGCACTGTGGATGGGCGTAGATCTGAGTACGTACCATTGCGCTCCACCAGCTTCCGCGGTGTTGCTGCCGATGAACAAAGAGCACGGGGAGAGAAAGCAAAAGGTATCTGTCGCCTGCCGCACAGGTCGGCATGGCCGGCCTATCGAACCACGCACGAGACGTTGGAAGCGGCAACCCGCGAGGCAATGTTGCTCCAGGGAGCGGCCTGCATGCAGCCTGATGGCAGCAAGCCACCGCGTGGAACAGCAACAGCGCGCACTCTAGCCCCTGGCAGCAGCGGCGCCAGCAAAGCAAAAAAACCGACCACAAAAGGCCTTTAACGTTAGCCATATGTCATAGCCTGGCGGACCGAAAGCAACATCCCTGGCTTCGCCCGTACGCACGGCTTCACTAGGCAGCCCTAGTGGACTTTCTTCACAAGTGCTCCACTACCCTCCGTTCCTTCATCCCCTCCCCTCCCATCTCCCCTCGAACTCTCTCAGGGACTGTTCCGTCTGTTCAACACATTTGCATTCCATCAGAGTCGTGACAATCGTGGTGTCGGTGCGAACTTAGCTGTCTCGTTCCCATATCGTTGCCTCGTTGGACCTCTGTTGCTGGCTTGTGCTCAGGGCAACCAGTGGCCGTCGCCCCGTTACGCAACCACCGTCAGGAGGCGTGTGTCGTCAGAAGAGTGCCGCCGGACGTCAGCTTCTTGTCCATCACCTTGTCAGATATAATTCAACCTCCCTTCACCAACACACCACCGCAGCTGCAGTGCAGGCAGAAACGCCGCGCGACCTTGCATAGTCGCTGTCCAGCCAGTCACGCATAGGCTGCAGCTTGCTTGTGCATTCCGCGAGCCAATCGTCACCCCTGGCATCTGCGCAGCAACCGCACCTTTTGTTGCATTGCCTTTCCCAGCCGCAATAATTTCCCTGATTCTTTGCGACGTCCGCTTCATCGTCTCGCGCGACCACTGCGACGCTGCATCGCCGCTTCACAACATGGGCTACAACACTCGCCGGAAATCTCTCTCGCTGCCCTCGCTCGGCATAGCCATCCCCGGCGCGCCCCGATCTGCGCGCTCACCGCCCTCGACCGTCGACATGCAGCAGCCTGCAAAGAAGCAGAAGCGCTCGCACTCCGGGTCCAGCACATCGTCGCTCACCTCACCCTCAAATACTCTCCCGCTACGCGCCTTCGATGAGCAGCGGCCAAAGAGCGCAGGGCGAGTGGCAGACACTCCGCCACCCTCGCCAGGCTGCGAGTCCGGGCAGGCCAAGGTCGACACACAAGGCATCGATGATGAGATCGTCATCGGTGTTATCCAGCAGCTTGAGAAGACCGGGAATCGCCCCCATCTGCTCAAGGAGCTTGCGCTTGTGCTGTCGCCGACTATTCCTATCGTTGAGAGGTACGTTCCAAAATTCGCCTCCCTGTGCCAAGTTTCGAGTCCCCTCGTGCTGACCTCTCTTAGCTCTGCGAATCCTGCCGCTATCATCTCCTCGCGACTGGCTACATACCTGAAGCGCACATGGACAGCGCTGTCAAGATGTCCTCTCGACAAGAAGCTCGTTGGCACCCACCCCAAGCGCGTCTACTATTTCCTCACCACCACACCACACCAGCCGATTCCTGCCGATGCCTCCAACGGCGCAATCATGCCGCGCATCGTTACACCTTCGTTGTCCTCCGGTGCCTCCGAGGAAGAGGACATGGATGCGCGTGCGAGAGCACGCATGTCTCCGTCGCCAGAATTGGACTTGTCCGACTACGATGAGAGCAGCAGCGTGGACCCTTTCTCGAGTCAAGTCCACCCCCCGACCAACGCAAACATCGAGCACAACCGCCGTGCCCAATCTCCTCCTCTAGAGAAGGAGGAACGCGAGTTTACCCTGACTGCAACTTCCCTGCAAAAAGAGCGCAGAAGGCTAGAGGCTGAGCGTGAGCGCTCTGCCAGCGCGTCTGCTCAGTCAAGCCAGATCTCTGACGTCCACATGGACGACGTTGCCCAATCAATCGAAGAGACAGAGGAGCTTGCTGCGCGCAAGAACTCAGAAGCCGCCGCCGCTCTCTTCGGACACATGGCAAGCTCATCTTTCGATTTCTCGATCGATAGCCCCGCTCTGAAATCGCAGACATTCCACATCGAGATGCCACCACCAGCATTCAAGTCGCACGAGGTAAAACTCGAGATTGCCGACATTGACTGGAGCTGGTCAGACATGCGGAGTCCGGAGAACATTGAGCTCGACGAGCTTGAGGAGATGTTTGGCGGTTACTAGGCCGTTTCCAGCACCTTCATCTATTTTCTGCTCACGATTTTGACGATTTCCCTACGCATCATATGTCTCACTTATGGGCTATATCTTTATTTCTTTCCTCACATCTAGTCACTCTCAAATTCTCTATTTCTATCTCGCGGGGGCGCCTTGGTTTAGTAGATCGGTTTCTACACCGAATGTTTACGTTGCATCATACACTTTGCTGTTGGCATACAGCAACGGAGTTCAGTGGAGGCACCCCACCTGCCATGTGGGAGTCCTTAGGAAACTGTACGATAGTTGTCGTGTTCAAGTGTATGGGAATTGGATGCCATGTTTGTTCTAGGACACTGGCTGTTACTCGGCGCATGTACGTTAGTCATGGAGTCATGTCGCAAGATATATAGCGAAAGGTTGCGGTTTCCGCTCAAGACTGGACATTTAGATAAAAGTCGTCTCCAAATTGGAAAAACAGTTGATACTTTCACGATGCCTCTTTACCATCCTGGCTTCGCCCTGTCCGCTTGACGTTCTGGAACACGTCTCGCTCGGGACTTTTCTGCACGTTAGATGGGGCTTCCCCACATGAGTTACTCGCCCTTTACGCTCTACCGCATGCCTCTAAAAGTCACTCATGCACGCGGCTCTGGGGGCCTCACCGGATGTCGTTTGAGATGGCGCCCAAGCTCGAGCCGCGAATCATGCCTGATGACCGGCGATCCTCGGTGGATACGGGAACGTGTGCGCTTGGCAATCACGGAAGCCGTGGAGAGATGGCGGTCAGTCTCATATGGAGAGCTCCTGCCAGCTGTCCGCGCAGCCTCACCTTGTTTCGCGGCGGCTGCATAGTGGGGTGCAGCCAACGCAACGCTGCGCAAGAAAAGTCTGTGACCCCATGGTTTTCGTGACGTGACGCTCTGATCAGAACATCTGTTCCTCTGTTGTTTACACAGTCGCGAACTCTTGTTCGCATAGGGAGGCTGGGAATCCGAGCGCTCAGATCAGAAGCGAGTCCAATGATCCTCGGGCGCCAGCCAGCAGATTCGAAAGCCCAACCACGCATGCAAGTGCGCCTGTGCGCGTCTTTCTCTCTCCTCTTGGTTCTGTTTCGTTCTGCGGTTATGCAATAGTGACTGCATGAGATTGGCGAATCCGCGCACTTTGACAGACGAAACTCAAGCAAGGGTCCGGCGAGGCTGAACGGAACTTGAAGATCTGGAGCTTACGGCGGCTGGAAGGGCCACCTCATTGACGACGCGACAGCCAGTGCAAGGTTTGGGAAACTTGAGGGGAATTGGAACAGCACAACACGTCCGGAATGACCACGCATTGATTATTCGCGATTGAATATTATTGCATACACAGACCAACCACTATAGGAGGCCATACCAGACGGCAAGCCAGCCACCAGCCTCATCTACATAACTCCACAGACCGGCCACATCCGCACGTGGCTCAACCACCTACCGTGGCATCCTCAAGCAGCGAGTCGGAGTCGGGCTACGAGCCCTCGTCTCCGTCTAGCGCCTCATCTAATTTTACGCCTACGCGGAATCGCAGGAGGAGTCTAGAGATGTCTATGGCACATTCTCGCGCAAGGAGCCGCAGCCGGGCGCCTAGCATGAGAAGCGTGCGGGCTCCACCACCTGGCCCAATTGTTGTAGATGCCCCTCCAAGGAGCCCACGAACGCCGATTGTGGTCGATATGCCAGTCCGGTCTGTCAGCCGAGCAAGAAGCGTTGGACGAAATGGGCCATTCATGGACACTCCAGGGTTGAGCGGAGGGAGAGGCATGTTCAAGAGGTTGATTGTTGCATGCGACGGGACATGGCTAAACTCGGATGACGGAGAAAAGAACGGAGATCTTGCAATTCCAAGCAACGTCACGCGGATCTCAAGAGCTATCAAGTCAGTCAGCCAGGACGGCATACCGCAGATCGTCAACTACACATCGGGCGTTGGTACCGAAGGAGGGCCTTTGTACAAACTCATCTCGGGAACCACAGGGAAGGGTCTTCCAGAAAACGTGCGAGAGGCGTACGCTTTCCTCGCTAACAACTACCATCCTGGCGACGAGATCTTCCTTATTGGCTTCTCAAGAGGCGCGTTCACCGCCCGTAGCATAGCTGGTCTGATAGGTGAGATCGGTTTGCTGACGAAGAAGGGACTCAACGATCTTCCCGAGGTGTATGAAGATGTCCAGCACCGGAGAGATCCAAACTACGTGCCCAAACATCCCGATATACCTTTCCCCCGTAAGCCGAGTGCTAACGATCCCATGTACACCGAGGAGTTGGAACGCCGTGGACTGACAAGACTCGATATCCCCATCAAAGCGATCGCTGTCTGGGATACAGTGGGCAGCCTTGGTATTCCGCGGATTGGCCTTCTTCAACGAGCGGGCCTGCAAGGCAAACAGTCCCGTGCCACGGCTTTCTACGACACAAAGCTAAGCAACTGCGTGGAGAACGCGTTCCAAGCCTTGGCCCTCGACGAAAATCGATCGTCCTTCTCGCCAGCCGTGTGGGAGAAGCCCGAGGGTAACAGGACGACGTTGCGTCAAGTGTGGTTTCCAGGCGTGCATGCAAATATCGGTGGTGGGTATGACGATATGCAGCTTGCGAACATCACGCTTGCGTGGATGATGAGCCAGCTGGAGCCATTCTTGGAGATGCGGGAAGAATACCTGTTCGAGCAGGATGCGCTGAACGAGGATTTCTACAAGGAGGTCGGGCAGGGGATACGGCCGTGGAGCTTTGGCAAGATTTACAACGAGCTGAAGGGAGTCATGGCTGCGGGTGGGAGAACAGTGCGTTGCTAAGTCCCTACCACGATTGGAGCTGAACAAAGGTACTGACGCCTTACAGATTCGCACTCCCGGCCAATACCACGCAGTGGACCCATACACGGGTCGAGCAACAGACCGTCCTCTTCGACAAACAAACGAGTACATTCACCCTTCGGTCCGTACCCGCTACCGTCTCCAAGGCCCAGGGCAAATGGACCGCAGCGACTACGAGGCGCGCGCTCTGACAGACAGCTACAAGCTCAGCGTCGACTACGGGCCAAACAAGGAGCGCGCCTCGGACCCGGAGATCTACTGGCGCATCAAATGGCGCGACACAGACGCGGTCAAGATCCTGCCCGAAGCGCCCCTCTGGCGTCTCGAGCGCGAGCTCGCCCGCAAAGACCCAGACACGTACGACTACCTCAAGCGCCCTCCCCCGACCAAGACCCGCGACAGCAAGCGCCGCAGCCAGAGACCTATGAGCGCGGACATGAGCTCCAGAGCGCCCACGACGCCTGGCGGTGCGAGTGTGGCGAGCAGGAGGAGGAGGGATACGATAACGCCGCGCAGCACGTTCCCGCTGGACGAAAAGGTGGATGTAAGGAGTTCGAGGCGGGACACGATGACGCCGCGCAGCACGTTTCCGCTGGATGAGAAGGCGGACGCAAGAAGTTCGAGGAGGAGAACGAGCGTGGTGGAGCGGAATGGGCGCGCGAGGAGTAGACCCCGGACGAGCGTGTATGATGGAGGCGAGACAGAGATCAGGGAAGCCATGCCGCATCGGAACGAGAAGGATAAGGCATGGTTTGACGGGATTGGGAGAAGGTGATGCTTGGAAATGAGATTGGCAAGACTGGTTTGAACGGACGATGCGGATACCCTTTCTGAAGTGAGATATTTAGCGTTTGCATAGAGGCATAGCGTGCGATTGATGAAGCATTTAGTTCTGGCAGATAATGGACATGTACATCAGAATTCTTTCCGCTCGACTGCACGAGATCCATGCTTGGTGCATCTAGATAACCTGTCAACGGGCCAAGGCATGTTCCTGCACATGTCAGACGGCTGTCCGTGACGGCCCCACACATAGGGCTAGAAACTGACGTCGCCATGCACGGAAAGTTCCCCACGTCCCACGCGACTTCTTGGACTCGAACGTCACCATGGCCGAAGAAATGCACATCAACGCCCAACGCGCAAAGCAGCTCACCGAGAACATTGCAAGCATCACATCGCGCATCAATGCCGCCAGCAAAAGCGGCCAGAAGGTATAATAGCCACAACCATACTCACCGCCTTTCAAGACTCAAAGACTCACACAAACCCCCCAGGTCCGCCTCATCGCCGTCTCCAAACTGAAACCCGCAAATGATATCCTCGCCCTCCACCAGTCGCCCAACCCCGTGCAAACGCACTTCGGCGAGAACTATGTCCAGGAACTCCTCGAGAAATCTAAGCTGCTCCCACGCTCCATCCGATGGCACATGATCGGCGGCCTGCAATCGAACAAGTGCCGGCAGCTGGCCGAGCAGATCCCCAACCTGTGGTGCGTCAGCAGCGTCGACAGCGCGAAGAAGGCGAACGAGCTGGAGAAGGGGCGGCGCGCGCTGTTGGACAAGGACACGGATGCGCAGAAGCTGCGCGTCATGGTGCAGGTCAACACCAGCGGCGAGGAGGCAAAGTCCGGCGTTGACCCTGCGGATGCGACCGCGCTGTGCAAACATATCGTAGAGGTGTGTCCGCACCTCGAGCTCTTCGGGCTGATGACCATTGGCGCCATTGCGAGGAGCAGGGCGACGACGCCGGAGAATGAGAATGAGGATTTTGTGGCCCTGAGGGAGACGAGGGATGGAGTCGCGAGGGAGTTGGGATGGGAGGAGGACCGGCTGGAGCTGAGTATGGGGATGAGTGCGGATTTTGAGGGGGCGATCAAGATGGGTAGTGGAGAGGTGAGGGTCGGGAGTGATATCTTTGGGGAGAGGCCGCAGAAGAAGGATGCGGTTGTTAAGGAGGATGCGGCGCAGGATAAGAGTTAGTTAAAGGGGGTGGAAGAAAGAAGAACATGTCAAGAGTGCATGGCCGCCTCGATCGTTGCTACTGTTGTTGGAGCTTGTGTGCAAGTCGTATTCCGACTGAAGACTGACTGTTTGCAGATACATTTGACTGTCTGGTGGCCTCTTTAGCAAAGGAGTACCGGGCGAGGGAGTATATATTGCAGGCTGCAAGACATGCTTGCAACCTGACCAGCACAAGCTTCATACAGGAAAACAATATCATCCAAACGATCAAATTATGGTTACGTCTGACTCCTCCGCCATGCTCGCAAACAGCTTGGCGGCATCCTTCCCTTCCAAATCCGAGACATCTATCCACATCAACCCAAGACGTTCATAAACTGGTTCGGCTAGAGGTGCCGCCATAACCAGCCAATACTGACAGCGGGCGTCGCCATCTTCACAAAGCTGCAAAGCTTTCACGGCGATGCTCACCGAGGCCTCGTATTTGGTAAAGACCATGCTCCGATCCCACGATATCTTCCAACGACTATCTGTAAGTCGGAAGGGCCCTTGGTTACCTGTCTCAAAGCTGACGTTGTACGATACCGCATTCCATCTGCTCCTACAGGAGCGGGCTGTTCCAGACAGAAGCTTGCCTCTAATAACAAGCCGCCCCGATCTCAATTGCCCCGTAACGTCGTCGCCTATTGGCACCGTCTCGGCGCTCAACAACGTACAGAAGCTGCGACAAAGCTCAGGGCTGTTGTGATTCCATATCGTTTCATGGCGTGAGGAGGCCCATGACCAGGTGGGGGCGCGCCACTCATACTGGAGTGTAGTATCCTTGACCTGCCATTTATTAATCCATGTAAGACTGTGAATCAAGGTGGCACTCCAGTGCCCTGCCAGGTAGGATCCCATGATCGGCGGCATAATTTTGGCAAGCCCTTGTAAAGCGGGGAAGATGTCGCTGGGCTTGGTGAGAGATAATCGCTTGTATTCCTGGACAAGCTGCTCCCACGAGCGTTGCAACTCTTGAATGTTGGAAGAGGTCCTCAGACTATTGTATGCGTGACTCTGCCGTCCGCCGTCGAAGCGTCCATCTTCGCCAACTCCAGAGCACTCGCAAGCAATGCCTTGATGACACTCCCACCAGATTTCCTCTCTTTCAAACAAGATGACGCGAGGCGAGAGCAGTCTCTCTTGGAAGGCCCATCCTCGGTCTTCCAATGGTCGTTTGCTTGGATACATACCATGATAGAGTGGCTCACGATAGCGTATGCTGACTACGTCGCCATCGTCACCGGCGATCGTCATATCTCGAGTCAGATGTCGAGAGTTTGAGCATTGAAAAAGCGGATCGGCTGGACTCGAATTTAGGACTGCAGCGACGGTTACGAACGCTCCTTGGTAGATGCGTGCCATTTTGCTCCCTTCGCGATGCCAGTCGTCGCTCGAGTCTTGCACGATGCATAAGCTATCAATCCAAATAAATCGAATTCCTAGACGGTGAACAAAAGAAATCGCATTTTGAAAGGTCTCTGGAAGGTCATCCCATGGTATGCCTAGTTTAAATCGATCAAGCGATGAGCGTGTGGTTTGAATTAAGGAATGTGTACCCCAGCGATAACTCAGGCAGGCGTAGGGCGCAATTTCACCATGCGAATTCACAAGCCGGACGTGGCTCAAGTCTTCGATTAGGATGACTCGAGTAGGAAGGGGTGTCTGCAATTCGCTTTGGCATTTGGCATGACTGCTGACGCACTTGCCAAGCCACAACTTTGCCCGAGAAACGGCCTCGTCAGATCCTGTATCGCCAGAAATCCCGGTGGCATCTTTCAGGTAATCATGCAACGATGATGGGACGACAGGTGCTGATGGCTTGTTAGTTTTGCGTCTCTTAGCTACACCGGGTATGGCAAGACTTACGTGTCATGGGTATGCTCTTTACTTTTGGAGTGTAGCCAGGTACCGTCAGAAGCTCGAAGACGTCTTCCTGAGCATTAGTCGGGGCGCTTGGATCGTAGTAGATGTCGTAGATGTCTCGTTCAAAGACATAAATCATGGTGAGAGCAACACCAGGCTGTGCGGGTGGCCCTTTGACCTCATACCAACCCTCTTCCGGGAAAGGTACCTCATCATGGATGAAAATGAAATTTGCTATCAGTCGACAGCCTTGACACCCAAGTTTGGCTGAGTGCAAAGCTTCTTTCGGGGAGAAAGTTTGAACTAGATGTAGGCGGTTCCCACGAAAAGTCAAGTCTTCTGTGAAGTCGTGGATGCTCCAGGCAGGCCTGTGCAGATTCAAGCATATAGAGCACTGAGAGTCGTGTGATACTGGGGCGACCGTAGTCTCGGTCCTTCCAACGATAGTCATCTCAGACATAGTTGTGAGGAAGGAAGGCGTGGGAATTGTGGGGGCTCTGCAACGTAAACAGGCTGAACATGACACTGTAGCCAAGCTTTGAGGCGTTTGCACCAGGGCGCGTAGATGCATGTGCATGGCGTTCGCTACGAACCAGAGCTACGAAAAGCCAACGTCAACGAAGCGACTGATCGTGTAATGTGCTTCTTGTGGAAGAGCGGCAAACGAGTTGGGCTGAGCGAGAGAAAGAGTAGATGTGCGCATGTACTTGCCTGCAATCCACAGGCTGCAAGAGCGACCACCACGATGCTGGTAGCCTCGTTGTAATATTACGTCTCCAATATGACCCACCTTTCCAGCACAGACTATGTATACAATTCATTCTAGACACAGCCTCCATTACTGCGCTGCAGGACCCAAGAAGCCATCAAGCGTTTCATAATTTAGCGGCCTGAATAGCTCGTTGCTCAGATCCGCACCAGAGCTGCCCAAAAGGCCCTCGAAATTCTCGAAAGCAGCGTCAAAATTTAGCCAATCTGGTGACTGGTCCGCGAAGCCAAACGCTGCAGGTATCGGTGCTCGATCCGCGCGTTCGCTACTCGTAGGATGTTGTCCCGGTGTAAGCGCCGGCATTGGATTGAGCAGGTTCGGCATTGGCGAAGGCTGCTGGTGCTGTAGTCTTGGATCTATAGAATTATCCATGTTTTGTGGTGGCCATTGGTTGTTCGAGACGGGCATGTGCGGTCCGTTATTGATGGCTTGTGGAGTGGGCGGTTCCGTCTTTGGATCGGTGGGGCGCAGCTCTGGTGCAGTAGGTGCAGGTGTGTTGACAGCGTTCGTCCGTTGACCTGCAGCATTGCTGAGAACTGCACGGCCGATATCTGCCATTGTACCTGCCGACCACCATGCATCGCGTAGGCGGTCGAGTAAAAGCACACATTGTTTCAGCTCCTCCGAGGCACGCTTGATGTGCACCTTCAACCGTCTTGAGCGGAAGTGTCTGTACACTACACTGAGCGCTACAGATAAAGCATACGGTACGATTGGGAGGGGTGGTAGAAGCTCGGGAGACTCCGCATTGAGTAGATGGATGACTCGAGTGGCGGAGAGACTCTGTCGTACGTATGATGGTGTTGACTTGACGGGAGCATTGATTGATAGAGACTTGTGCGATGCCATGCACATGGTGTGATGAAAGACGGACAGAAGACCTATATCTGTGAGTCGCATGTTCAGGCCTGTCAAACACATTCGACTTACCCATGATCGGGCCATCCAACTTATCCTCTCCGTCACCGACCATCTCTTCAAACCCAAGGAAGTCATCTTCCCAGCCTGTCTCGTCAGCTGAACGACTACCAGGTCTGTAGTAGTCAATAACTTTGTCCAACATCTCCGAGATCTGCAGCCAGATTCCAAATGGACTTGACCTCTTTTCTGGATCTGTGGGTAGTTGCCTCAGACTGTTATCGCGATCGTGCATGAGTAGTGGCCTGCCATTCATACAAGCATTGATTTTATCGAGACTCCACAAACACCAGAACACATCTTCCAGGTTGCCCTGCGATTCCGAGCTCTGGTTTCTCCATTGGTGTCCAAACTGCAGGCCGAATGTATGTGCATGGTGGATAGCTTGCGCCAAGTGCATCGATGCTTGTTCAGCGCCATCGGGTCCTTCGACGTGGAGTGATATGAGAGCCAGAACCTGAATAAGCACAACTCGATTCTTCTCAAGTTTGGCCTCGATGGCTATAATCACAGCCTGATACAGCCTCTGGGAGAACTCCCGTGGATTTAGGGGCTGAGGATTGTCACCCAAGCACAGAATCTTTGCGGCATTGGCATGCTTCGATGCTACAATGCAGATAGACTGCAGCAGCGTACGAGGCTCCTGGCCCTGAGAGTACTGTTCGTAGAAGAGATCTTTGTCGACTAGTGGAAGGAGTGGGTGGACGTAGGTAAAGTATATGTCAAGAAGGACATCTTGACTCTTGCGTGGTGGAAGGATGTCGACGCCTACTGCATCTAAGTACTGCTGGAGAGCTTTCGAGGTCTTAACCTCCGAAGTGTTGGGCGGACCTGTTTCATTGATATGCACTGAAGCAGACCTTGGCTGAGTCGTTGCTGGCCTCTGATCTCTCTCTTCGACCCATTGGCCGATGGGAGCGATATTCGGCGACTGCGCAGGATCTCGTTTCGAATGAACCTGTTCTCGGAGTACAGCTTCTGGGTTCAAGTAGCCCAGAAAGTTTGGTGGTGTCTGCGGAGAGCGAGCGCTTTCCGCCGGACTGTGAGGCGGCGGCATGGTAGAGTGGGGAAGAGCAGTGCCATGACTTCTGAAGTCCCCACGGGGGAACCTTGGATCGTGAGGGTGATGATGTCCACCCTGAGCGTAGGCATGAGGATCTGAGGATGGATTGCTTGCGTCCCGGTCACCGCTTTGGGTAGAGTTTCCGCCCTCATAAGGACCGCCGCCATTCTCCTCCTCAGCGAACGTATGGCTGCATCTCTTCTATTAGGGGATCAGCTAGCTGCTCCATAATCCGAGGCCGGCTAACACTCACTCTGCGCTTCTTGCAGGATTCACAGGCGCGGTGGACACCTGAGCGCACGTTAGCTGTCTGTCTCATGTGGCGCACTGACAGTGTTCACGCACGCTTGCGCTTTCGGAAGAACTCGTTATTCGCCGCAAAAGTAATCATAGTCGACATCTTGCCAGATATTGACGCGTTTCCAACGTCTGCTACGCGTGCAAATGTGTTAGGAGGCTCCAGCAAAGACTCGAGGTCTTCAGGTCACGAGCCGCGGCGCAGAATTGAGGAGTCGCGACCGGAGCTTCTGACCCGTGCCTGCCCGTCGCCTCCGCATTTTCTCCACACGCGTGATTGGCTCTATGACATGCAACAACGGGGATTGGCATGCTCCTCTCTTCTGCCAACATCCCCGACCGCACGTGGTGGCACAATGATGCTGTGTCGCCCACGCTCTCTGCCAAAGGAGCATGACTGCGCCTGCGCCTGCGCCTGCGCCTTCACTCCCGGTTGACGTTTGGCTGATCATCTTCGAATACATCGACGCCGCCCACAATGTCCTCGACGACATCGACGCCGACAGCCTCACGATACTTTGGTGCATTGCCCGCAATGTCTCGCCTTATCTCCGCGACTGCGTTGACGAGTATTTTCGCCGTGGCGTGCTCCAGAGCATGCTCGTCGACCTGAGCTATAGCAACATCAACCACCACGGTGGCCCCGCCTTCGCTCATCTCCATGCACCGATGCGATTCTCCCACCTCTCGTCGGATGGAATGAAGGCAGTTTTGCGGCAGATGACCTATCGCAACATCGGCAATGGGCGCCTTTCCACAGGCTCTGTCCGTGGCTGGGTGCCCTTTGCTGAGCGATATGCCGTTGAAACATGCAGATCGAAGCCGCAGGTCGTGCGTGGAGGAAAGACAGGGAGCGTTTCAGCGCCGCCAGCCTGGGAGAAAGAGCATCTTAATTTGCGCAACACATTGGCTGGAGAGGCAAAAACCAACTATCTAGCCTCTCTTAGAGACCATACCAGTATCGGTCGTGGCTATCGGCCGCCTCACTATATCAAGATTCGTGAGGCCATCAACGACACCGAGCTTGTCGATCTCACCATCGACACTCAAGCGCGAGAGATTTCGTTTGACTGGCGGCGCACATACGCTTTGTTTTTCGCCGAACAGCGCTTCATCATGCTTGCACAGAGCAGTTTTGCTAAGCAGCGCACCTACGACCCAGACGTCGTAGCCGCAGCCAGCCGAGCGCAGGCGTCTATGCACATGCACGACTCCTGGAACAGCAATAGCAGACGTGCCCGGCGCAAACGATTGCAATCCTGGGCAAATGACAATAAACATCGCATGACGCCTGAAGACCGTCTGAAGGCTGAGGATAGAGTCGAGCGTACCAAACATCAGGTAAGGCGTAATTTGCGGCATGAGAATCTGCGAGAACTCGTGCCAGATGATTTAATGCGTGAAGGAGAGGAGAGAGCGCGCAAAAAGTGCGCTGAAGACTTGCCGTATCTATTACAATGGCCGTGGGTCCACGATGATACATACATGGCCCCCAGGAAGCCTGTTCAATTGAAGTGTGCCGCCAATGGGTGTTCGACGATGTGATACATAGACCACTGATACTCATAGCAATACACTTTTACTTAACAGCGCCATTCAAGCCAACATCTCATCACACCAATACTGTTCAAGCAGCCTCAGTCCTCTCCACCTTCTTAGTCTCCTCTTCCTCCCTTAGCCTCGTCCGAACCTCCATAAGCGCTTTCCCCAGCAAATTCTGGCCCCAGCGATGCCTGTTAGCACCAGCATTCTTCTCCGCGAACCCAACACCCCAGATACGATCCAACGGAGTCGCCTCAACCAGCTCCCTCTCCTCCGTAGCCAACAGCCACTTCCTCAAATCCCCCGCATCCTTCGAGACTGAAAACTTATGCATATTCCCCTGCACCACGATGTCGAACTTATCTGCTCTGCATTAGCCCGCATCCTGAAACACCCTTTGACGAGTAACTCCGAGCCGATCAACACACTCTCATCCCAGACCTTTCCATCAAACCCCTTCACCTTCCTGCCCAGCGCTTTGTGCGTCTTCGGGTCATGCGTTCGCAGCATCTCTGTCGCCACTGCTTCGTCCCCGAACAACCGCGCTTTCTGCACCATCATCCACATCTCGCTTGTCGCGTAGGTATCGCCTGATATGCTGAAGGGGGACGGGTACCATTGGCCGAGGTAGCCTGTGCCTTCCTCGTGGGGACGCCAGAAGTATACTGGTTTAGGGGCTGCTGAGGCGGTGGTAGACATGGTTACGGCCTGATATTTGCTGCTGCAGTGTATGGGATTGGCGTATGTGCGAGTGCCGTTGGGAAGTGTCGTGAAGTGCGGCTGTGCTTCAGACGTTGTGTTCAGAGTCAAGTTTGTGTCGTGAAGAATGAAATTGATGTTGATTCGTCTTAAATACCGGGAGCGAAGCGGCATTATTTACGATGGAAAACATGTTTGAACTCAGTGGGTGGACCGTCCAGCACGGAGTTGCTGCCTGTGGTGGCCGAACGGAAGCTACAGCTGAAGCTTGGTTGAGGAGTCACGACGGGACTGGATCCGCCCTTTTGCCGCTGCGGGAGGCCGCCCTTGGCCCGTTCACACCCAGTCTCAGTCGCGAGATACTTTGGGTGTAGACGATGCGATGCTCCATTGCTATAAGCTTAGGGGTATGAGCATCAACTCAACTCCAAGCTCGCCGCTCATGCTAAATCAAAGATTTTGGGCGCACCCATGCATATGCTCTCCAACAAACATTACAGTATCAACAGACAACCACCTCTCCCTCAAAACCTGGGTACACGAAGGAATGCGATAAGAATAGAGATCTGATCTAGATCATACCCTCAATTCCTTGTGAGAGTCGCTCCTCCATGGCTTTGACCAAGACCGGCGGCACAGCCTCGTCTGTGGCGCGGATCGTTATACGGAACATCTGCTTGGTGTTAGCTACCGGATAATGCTGCGATGCAAGGTTACGTACCGAAGTATCGAAATTGGGTTCCAGTCTCAGCAGACACCCAAACTTCCCGCCCTCGCTCGTGTGCAGTACGGTTGCACCGACGATGTTCTTCCCGTTGGGATCGACACCCTCAACTATGCCCCATTTGAATCCTGCGACGACCTTCTTGACGAAGGCAATGTCCATAGTGCGGCTCTTATTGACCAGACCAAAGATACTCTGCGCTTCACGAGGAGCACCCCCAATCTGCTTCCACCTCTTGAAAAAGTCGTCTGAGCTGAGATCTGCGCCTTCCATGTACTTGTGAAGCAACACCGGTAGCTGCAATGTTATGCCCTGCATGGCACCAGCGAGCCATGATATGCGTACGGTGGGAGCATGTGTGAAGACGTTCTTGCAATCAAACATGATGGTCTGCTGTGCCTGGCTGTCAGGCTGAATGACAGTATCTGGCAGACCTTTTACATCTGTTTTCAGCGTCTCCGCCGATCGATTGTCGAGCATAGTAGTAAAAGAGTTCATTGGGAAGGACGATCTGTTCGTGAAGTAAAAGATCAGGCAACCCAACGAACCTCGGTACTCTGTCCGAAGCCCGACTTGTATCTGCTGGTCCTCGTACAGTACGCCTTCGGGCCGTAGCAGGAGACGGTTGTACCCTATATCCCAGTCTGGACTCAAGTGAGCAGCGGTGGCGAAGTTGGGCGCGCTGAGCCCCTTGCTCGAGTCCACATTCAAATCCAGACCAGCAAGATCGCTTGATAGAGACCCGTTATTGGCGCCGTTAGACGCGGCTGCCTTGTGCTCTCCTTGCACAGGCATAGTTTGGCTACGTTTGAACCCAGCTGTCGAATTCTGCCGCGCAAGACCGATCTCTCCTTGGTTAGCGTCTTTGCCTCCAACGACCCATGTTCGCTTGTCGCTGGTTGTCGAATGCTTCTGATGTAATCTCGAGAGTAGTGCTGAGGTTCGTTCTGGGAAAGGTGGCATTTCGTCGCAAACAGTTCGCAACAAGTCGTCCGTGGGCATTGTGGCCAGCGCAAGGTACTCGCATGCTCTTTGTTGAAGCTCAGAGTCAAGTGAATGTGTGTAGGCGCGGAAGGCCTGCAGAAGCTGGGGCTTGATCTCAGGGAACAAGTTGACAAACTTCACATAGCACGACAGCAGGATTGCTCGCGTACTAGACGAGCAGCCTCGCATCTTCGCGCTCATTGCCATAAATTGCTCGATCGGACTACAGCCCTTGCTGTCTGCGATCAGATGACCGAACTCTCCGAGAATATAGCCTCCAATCTTGACCAATGTCTCGTGACAGTCGGCCTTGACATAAGCCAAAATAGTCTGGGCAGCGTATACCTGCAGCTCTTCGTTGTTGGTTACAATCTGGGTGACTCGCTGCCAGACCTCATCACTGACGTGGTCGCCTGCCATTGCAATCAGGCGCAGTGTGATGTCGACGTACCACTGCACGTCTGTGGCATACTTCTCAGTCAAGATAGCGATCTTAAGGACCATCTCCTCTCTTATGGCGTAGTCGGCAGACTGGAGATAGCGCAGAAGTTCGCCCACAATCGCTTGCGCATTTGACTGATCGCACATGCTGTAGAGCAAGTCCAGACCTTGTCTTCGCACACTAATGTCCCTGTCTCTAAGCGATCCAATGATAATAGACTGGTGTTTCTTGATAGGGTCGAGTGTCTCAGCGCGGGCTGCCAGATGTGTCATTGCTTCTAAGCCCAGATATCGAACGTTCGTCTCGCGAGACGCAATAAACTTGCCCAAGCGCGTGGATATCGTAACCATCAGATCCGGTTCGGAATCTAGATGGATGACCAGATTGATCGCTTCGAAAAGAACAGCATTCTGCGCATTGTTCTGCTGGACATTCTTTGGCATCTCCAGCGCTGAATCCATAATCTTTCGCAGAGCTTCACGGACCAGATTACGTATATGCGTGTCTTCGGGAGGCGGGTAGTACTGGAGAAGCTTGAGAAGCTTGACCAGAATCCACGGACATGGGACCTTGTAGTAGTAGTATCCTTCCGCACATTCGTTGTCCACTACTATCCGCTTCAGCCTGTTAGCAGCCTTCACGTAACTTCCTTTGTATTGCTCCGCGTTATCCTGCACCAATGCCGTGATCAAAGAAGTGACAGAGAGTGCCACGCCCATATCAGGATCGTCCATCAGGGAGATCATGCGCTCTGCCCATTCGTTCTGTACAATTCCGGGGTATTTGCGGTAAAGACGGAGCAGGGTCAA
Organism: Stagonosporopsis chrysanthemi; assembly: GCA_022560025.1. Lineage (NCBI taxonomy): Eukaryota > Fungi > Ascomycota > Dothideomycetes > Pleosporales > Didymellaceae > Stagonosporopsis > Stagonosporopsis chrysanthemi. Next base: position 38,392 of record JAFISE010000125.1, on the reverse strand, counting down.
AGCGGCCTTCTTCTTGACAAATGCTTTCGATGCTGGCGATATTAGAAGCCGGTGGACCTCGGAACTCAGGGCTTCACCCAGCTCCTTGCCTCCTACGTTTGCGATAGCGTGCAAGGCCAAGCAATTGTTCAGCTCGTTGTGATCCATGAGGTCCTTTCTGATACTGTTGACAACCAGGTGTATTAGCTCGTGCTGTTCGTGCAGGAACAGTGTGACTGCAAGGTATCCAATCTGCTTCTCCGAGTATTTGGTGGCCGAGATGAGGTTCACGGCTTCGAGGTGCCCAAAGTCGACGTTCCAACCCAGGATGTAGATGTAAAGCAGTTTGCAAACATATTTCTTTTTCTGATAGCCATTCAGGCCTCCGTCCCTGAACTTCTGTCTGCCATCTCGCGTCAGCGGGTGTCGTTCCTTCCTATTCAGCAGCGTGCACCCACCGTATGTTCGCCAATTCCTTGTTGATCCTCTTCTCTTCCAGTTCTCGTGCTCGTGCGTTACGCAAGTCTGCGATGAACGACACGAGTCCACGCATCGTGGGGACGTCGCCTGAGTTGCTGCTCCGGCTGAACAGCCCTCCTTTGCCTGACGCCGCCGCCATTTTCGCCGTCACGGACATTACGGAATTGTTTGCGGGCTTCAGCCGCTACGAATCTAGCCGGACAAACCGGTAAGGGGTTTATGCTGCGTCGAGGCGGGTAGGGGGGTCGAGGCGAGCGATTCGGAGTAGGGGTTATGCTGCCGAGAAGTGCACTGGCGAGATCGTGGGAGGCGTTCGATCGCGGAGGTGGTTGGGGGCGGCGGGAGACAGACGCCAGTCATGAAGCCTAGCAGAAGAGACGATTATGTATAGTAAAGGAGCACGGATTGTGCATGCTGTAGGTGGCCGCGGACAGCTCGATGCAAGATGCGCGCAATGCGGCCGGCTTATGGTGGAGTTCGCGCGGTAGCGACTAGCGGCCGCAGGCGCTTCGCAGTGACAGCTACCGACAGCCAGACCATGTCGCCGCATGATAGATTCCCTGCTATGTATGAAAACGGTATTGATTGTCAGTCTCACAGCCTCGTGCAAATGTCTCATTCTTTGGGGTACCACAACTCCTATTGATTGCTTGTCTCTACCTGATCTCGGAAGGAACGCTCTTCCATCAATGTAAGCAGAACAACAAGAGTGAGGAGTATTTTAAGATGTTTCAATTATTTGTTATGGGTATAGACTGCTATTTCGCAGATAGTGAGCCGCAAATCAACCTTAACGCCATTATGCCTCCCGATGCTCCTTTCCCCGCCAGGTCTTAAGGGTGTGAGCCTTGAGTGCTCGATCTCCCATTATCGACTCAAATCCCTCAAATCGTAGAAGCGCATCACCTATTTCTTGGTGGTGAAGTCAGTCTCCAAGTTGGAAGTACCGTTGTTGTCACTGCGACCGCAAGTGCAGGCATCTATCTCGGCATTAGCAATATGGTCAATATCCAGACACCTCAAAATATATACCTTCGGCTCTCTTGCCACACGCGCAGGTGCTTGTAGGCATCTTGTTCTCGTCGGCAGCCTTGGCGCAGTCTGTTCAGCTTCCGTTAGCCAATTGATCACGTGAGATGCACGGTGCCGAAAGCAGTAATTACAGGATGGATGTGGGTGGAGGAAGAGAGGCATACTGCACTGGAGAGCAGGCTGCTTGCCGCAAGAGCAAGTTGCTTCCTTGGCGCACACGCACTCGCCGTTGTTACGTCCGCAGCAGGCCATTGTTGATGGTGGTGATGATTGACCGAAAGGTGGTGGAGAGGAGATGAGGTGCAGATGATTTAGATCGAGTGTGAAACTAGTAGTGTTGGTTGCTTGATGATGAGTCCGAGAGCAGCGAGCAATGCCTTCTTTATAGCTTCTCTCACTTGCACAGCTCCATGGTTCCTGGACCCTTCGATAGCAGCGCTGTGACCTGTGATGATCGGTTGACCAATGAGCGCTCTGCTGATTACACCTGCGTCACACGTTCTCTGCAATGCGGAGGCTGAGATTGCCACTTGCTGACCTCGCTCCAAATCAATCAATTTCTATTTGCTGGGTGTACGTTGCGTCTCGTTTCTTGTTGCAAATGGCAGTGTTGTGGTTGGTCGTACACCCTTTCACATTTGATCCACTTTCATGGCGGATGGTGGTGAGGTTGTGGCGTGTCACTTTCACAACAGCGCCAATCTCGAATCAAAGCCTGCTGTCTGCCGGCACTTGCCCGCATCACTGGACCATCAGCTTGCTCAATGATTCTTGGAGTGTTCCAATCTGTTCCTTGAGCACCGGGTTCGCGTCTGTGTCCTGCATCAAATCAGCTAAAGGTTCCACCAGCAAAGAGCTTAAGCTTACCCAGTTGTTCTGCAGTGCTTGTAGAAGTACCACCGCGTTTTGGTAATCCCTGCCTGAAGAAGATTTGGCCTGTTGCTCAGCTCCTCCGTCCTTGCCATCCGCAAAATCTTTAACAGCTTGCAGCAAACCGTCGTCTTCTTCGATCTCTCCAAGTACAAGTTTTGCGCCATGTGCTGACTGCGCCATCAGTCCAAGACCCAGCAGCCCTTCGGATCTAGCATCGGGATAGAACCGTTGACGCACAAGCTTGGCTACAGGTCGAGCAATCAAAGGAACGGTCAGTAGCTGCTCTCTGATAGCATCGACATTGTCCTCCACACTTGACCTTCCGAGAAATCGAAGGACAGTGACGATGGATCGACTGAGCTCGATTGTTGGGTTTTTCATCGCTGTGCTAGGCAGAGGCCCAGCAGGTGCGAGCGCTTGCTCGACGATCTGGTGCAGAATGGTTGACTCAGACGAAGCTTTGATGCCCCCAATCTGATGCGCGTTTGGGATGACGGTTTCGCCAATCTTCTCACAAACAACCTTGATGACATTGTGCAAATCGTCCGTTACAAGCTTGCCCAGTATGGCTGCTGCCTCGCCACGGACAGCAGCATCGGTCTGCTTGAGTAAGGCGGTGCAAGTGTGAAGGAGGCCGGAATCTGCCAGCAATTTCCTGTTTTGTTGAGGGAAAGCAAGATGGCGCATACACCCTGCAGCAGCGTAGAGCAACGCAGGCTTTGTGCTCGAGGACAGGATGCGGGTCAGAGGGAGATGCAGCTCCATGATCTTAACCATATCCATACACACTTCGTCCGACATAGCCAGGTTACCAAGCATAACGCAGGCGCATATCGTTGACGGCGAAGGCGAAGCGTTCAATTTGGCTCGAATGGTTTCAACCACTTGACTTCTGACGTTGAACTGCTGTGTGAATGGATCGGTGGCCGAGACTGCTGAGATATTCCCAATGAGTTGAGCAGCAAGTAGTACGGTCGTGCTGGCTGCTGTTGTCTTTTCAGCACTCTTAGAGATGGCTAATTCTTCGAAGACGGCGTTGATCTCTTCCGATGCGAGACGAGAGTCGAAGTCTAGCATAAGAGTAACGAGGTCACCGAGTAGTGCTGGAGTCGCAACCTTCCCTTGGAACTCAGGATCCTGCAGGTAGTGGACCAAAATAGCAACATATTCATGATAGTGGTCCTCGTCGTAATCCAGGGTTACTTTGACAAGATCGCCGAATGTGTCAAGCGACACATCGTCGTTTAATTGTGCTGCAGTGAGCTTCTCGGTGGTCCATGTAAGAAGTTCGGTGGCATAATTGAGCGCGGCATCGGGTATTCGGTGACCAGCAAGGTACCCGGACAACGTGAAGTCTAGTCTGATGACCGCGGCCGCAGCCTTGGCAGGATCTGGTTCATTTAGCATTTGCTTACCAAAGAGCGAGCGCGTTCGTACCGAAATCGTTGCAGAGATTGAAGAGCACTGCAAGAGCAACTACTGTCAGGTCGTCTGAGGGCAGACAGTCAACAATCTTCGATATGTCCTTGGTGGTCAACTCTCGATTTATATCTACATAATAGATCAGTCCACAACCGCGGGATTGAACCTAAGATCCACAAACCATTGTCGGCTACGCTGTTCCCGATGATCCGCAAATATTGCTTGCGTAACGCAAGCGGTATGCTCACATCACCAAGGTTTTGCAATACATAATCGAGAAGACCTGCATTCCGGTACAAGTCTTGCCAGGACTCTACAGACGGTCAGCCAAATCCATTTTTCAGCTCATCGTTCCTACTTTCTTTGCCAACGGCTGTGCCTAGCAGCTGTAGTGCTTGCTCCGATGGCGCGCTGTTGGGAGTGATGGTGAACTTGTTGTACAAGACCTTGAGAGATGCGGTAACATCGTCCGAAGCATCCGGACCAAGACCTATCAAAACTGATACTTCGTCTGGTAGTGTCCTTGTATGCTCTCTGTTTGTGGTAGTCATTGTAAGGATAACACTCAGATGCGCAACCTGTGATTATAGTTGATGCCTAAGAGTCTATCCACAAGGATTATGGACCCAAGCGCTCCGGGGTAATGCGACACTAACTTTTCGACTCAAATGAGGTCCCAAAGGCGTGTTTATAACTACAGGCGAGTGAGGCGTGGGACGGATAGCGCTGGTCCTTTCAATGAGGCTGATGCGAAAGCTGGCTAGCCTTGCCTGAACGGGCAGCGTTCGATTCCTTTAGCGCCTTCCTCGAAGCCTGGAGATCTGGACACCGAACCACACGACTTGCACGACGACAAGCACAAGACTTTTGCACACCACTCACCGTATACCTTCTTTAGAACGACCAACAGTCTAGCCAACGCCAAGATGACGCGCGCACAACAAACCATCAGCATTGCGATGCTCCTGACATCGGTATACTGAGCCCCTCCTGAACAAACACCCCTGGACCCATGTCTAATGACGCGCAGCTTTACCTTGCGGTTTTCATGGAGCTCATTTCTTTCCCCGAGAAGATCCAGAAGGAAATCGTCCCTGTGGTATGACAACCCCTTCTCCAAACATACACTCCTAGCTAAACATTGACAGATTCCCTTCTGGGCACTTATCTCTTTTGGCGCATACCTTCTCTTCAAGCTCGGCTGGGGAGTCTTCACCTTCAATGACGTACCGAACGCGCATGCGGAATTGATGGGACAGATCAAGGAGGCACGAGCAGAACTGCGGGCCAAGGGTGTTGACGTTGGTGCCGATGATTGAGCGCATAACAAGAGATTGATAAAGGAGGCACACTTGCATTGCACGGGAGCATAAGGGGCAACAGCGGCGTCTGGATCTGGGATTGCGCGGAAAGAGGATCTAATTACTTTTCAAAGGGTAGGGTATATGCGCATGCATGCTCTCATCAGGTCGGAATCTCCTCCGGCTTGTGCCGTTGCTTCAACTTCTTCTCTGTCTTCATGAACTCTCTTATACCCACGGGTATGTCATCGAACAACTTCTCTTCGCCAGCACTCCCGGTCCAATTTGCTTCGCTACCTCCACCATCATCGTCCATGCTGACAGTAACATGACTTGGGCTTCTCTGCTCGACCACTGTGTCCCCGTTACCTTCAGACGCCTCTCTTTTGGCTTGTATTGCGACTCTCGCTTTTGCGCTCTGCTCCGCCCACTCTTCCATCTCGTCTCGATACATGTCCCACACGCAATTCACGCAACCAGACATGCAGCAGTTGTCAGGCTCTGCTGGCTTTGGCGGTACCCGGATGCCTGCGACCTCTATCGAAGCTGCATCAATCTCTATCCTTCGTTCCCTTACACCGGGCTTCGAACCAAAGACTGTGCGAGCCCGTTCGAGGGTGATTTCTTTCTGGGACTTCGGATGATCGGTGGACGGTGGTGTCGACGTGGCTGCGGAGGCTGTGTGGTTTGTTGTATCGTTCGAGGCGGTTGGGGCTTGGGAGGGCTGCTTCCTTAACATTTCTATGACACGTCAACAACGTATTTGTGAGCCACTCGAGATTTTATACCTGCGTAATACCCGGTGATAGGTCTGGCCTGCTCCCCTTCTGGAGCTATGTAGTACTTATAGCGCCGCTGTATCCGACTGCTGTTTTGCAGACCGATCTTGACCCTGTTCCATGGCTTTGCACATGAGGCGCAAATGTGCCGGCGTAGCGCCAATGGGCAGCATGTTAAAGCCATCATGCAAGGGTACAATCAGAACTGCACGATATGTGTCAAAGCTATCGTGACATGTTTAGATGGTCGGAAGGTGATAGGAAGAGAGAAGCACGGAGGAGACGTCATATTGCGCCGCAGTGCCGGCCTCGGCAAGGAAATGCCTCGAACGCCGACTGGACAAACGCGTCGAGGCATCGAGGCGCGTCGATCAGTGTGTATCAACACCACCAAACATTCCCGTTAACATTCGCATTCTTTCACATCCCAATTTCGCAATGAACGAGCCGCCTCGAAAACGCCGGAAGACATCGTCCCCGCCCCAAGCGCCATCTAGTCCACTTCGAAAGCCTCCACGCCGGCCCTCTTTTGCATCGCCTACTAAAGCCAGTCTCGCTCGCAACTATCCCAACCTACTGCCAACTCGTACACCGCCTCGTGGAGATGTTCGCGATCAGGCGCGTGCAATCGTGCTTGACGGAGCCGATACTGCACCCGAGAACACCAAAGAGTCTAGAGAAGAGACAGAGCTGCCATCAACTGAACCGCGGAGACGACCTGAAATACAGGAAGGACCGCGTCAAGGAATGCCGTTCTCTCCTCCAGGGAAACGTCCAACGCATGCATCTGGTGCTGTTTCCCGTTCTCCGCTAAGGGCTGCACCGGCAGTCCTGCAAAACCAGCTCACTAGACCCGAGGAGGACACTCTGGATGCAGATGGTCAAAGCGACAGGATAGCACAGAAACCTCGTTTAGATACCGAGGTTGAAAGGAGGAAGCAAGAAAAAGCACGGCTACAACGTGAGGTTGAAGATCTCGAGGCACAGGTATCGAGATGTACGAAAGAGATCGCAGCTGAACAACAGCGTGCAGCAGATGATACGCTGCTTCCTACTCAGCGTGCAGATCTAACGTACGGGCTTTCACTTACCGTTCAGTGAGACTGCTTTCTGACACCATCACAGCAAATTTATCGCCAAAATCGGCGGTGCAGATGTTCAAGAGGAACGGCCGACGCCAGTCTCGAGTCTTCTGTGTTCATTCTTGCCGTTCTCAAGCCTGACTGTACCTCATCCAAAACGGACTCAGCCAGAAAGACCGATTGCGTCACATCGACCTGTAGAGCTTCAAGACCCACGACCTTACCTCGAGATGTTCACGGTCTTCAATTGTTCCACACAGCTTGGCCTTCCACGAGGCAGAGTTCTCGCCTCCTTAAACCGTGTTCATCAGAAGCACACAATCACCATGAGCGGCCCTCAGAAACTTCTGACCGCACAAGTGGCAGTTAACATCGATTGTCTCACCAACAAAATCGTCGATATGCATGTCCTACGCCTCCCGTCCTGGGCAGAACGGGAACTGGGTACCTTCATGCGCGCAAAGGCTCAGGAGCAGGACCTCGGCAATGCATGCTGGGCCATGGACTCCTTCTGGGATATTGCGACAAAGCGAGCGCAGTACTGGCACAAGTGCGAAAAGGCGTTCGCACGACTACTGCAAGGACGCACTGCTAATGACACCGAGAACATGATAAATACAGATCCAAAATCATCGACGCTCTCTCGAAAAGACCTCTGTCGCCACCTGGGCCGCGATGTGCTAATCCTACAAGACAACCATGTTCTACTCAAGATCAACTGGCGCATTGTGTTCGACTGGACCGGCGAAGCAGAGTCGAATGTGGATGTGGAATGCGCTGTACCTGCTGTGTGGAAAGAGGCTGATACAGGCGACGCGTTCCGTAAGGTCTCCGAGACGTTTGACTCGCTGTTGCGGACGAAGGGTACCTTCCAAGCCACCAAGATTATGGTTGCGCTGCTGTTCTCGCAGTAAGTGGAAATGATGATGATTTTTTGCAAAGCGTGTTTTTAGATACCCAGTCCAACAGTTTAAGGCTCAATACTATCTATCATACCGGTCGGTATCAGAGCATGATTCAATAAAATCTCATACTCGCCATCTGTTGCACGCGAACACATGCTCTGGATCGCTGAGAATGAGCTTAGGATCGCATGGTAGCCGATGTTTGTCCAACAACTTCACCAGGGTTGAGGTTATCCAAGGCAGGTAGCAAGAAGGGCTCTGGGGTAGACCACCACAGAATCTATGCATGCTGTTCAGCCATCAACCATGGTTGATTTGGATCCAGTACGCAGCACTCTCCATGAAACAATTTTGAGGGCGCGTCCAATGTAACATATCACATGTACCTGGTTCACTTTCCATTTGAAATATATTCCGAAAGTCTTCACTTCGTAATTATAACCAACAAGACAACATGGTCAGTCGGATCACCGCGTCTCAATACAACTAACACCCTGCCGCCGATACATCCATGGCAAACAATCAGCAACCCTTCAAGCTCTTCACACCCACAATGCCAGCCCTCACCATCCGCAACCCCTTCCGCATGCTCCGCTGCCAAAGCTGCAGTCACTTCATCAAACAAGGCACAAAATTTCGCGATGTCACAAAAGAAGTCCTACCACACACGTACGTTGGTGTCGAAGGCTACGAGCTACATGCCAGATATCCTGCTTGTCAGGCCGCTATTGGAATCCGTACGGGTGAAGACGGATGGGAGGTAGTGAAAGGATGCTGCGAAGTAGTGATGGACGGGGAAAAGGGGAATGTTGACGAGGGTGCGGAGGAAAGGCTGAGGAGAGAAATGGAAGAGTTGAATTTTCAGGACAGTGGAGGTGCTGCTGATGGCTCGTCAAATGGTGACGCAAGAAGCGGACGCGACAGTGGTGATGAGGGTGAACAAAAGCTGATCGTCGCGGATGCAGTGGATGCGCTCTATGACGCTGGAGCTCGACAACAAAGTCTGATAGTGCTGATGAGCGACATTGGAAAGGCAACGAGCCTCACGCAGTGGTTGAGGGTTTAGATGCGAACATATTTGGGGCAGAAGGAGAGGGTAGCAAGATTATCGCTACTGTTCTGGACAAATGCCTGGGTGAAAAAGATGAATGTGATATTGATGTTGGTGTTGGGATAGAGGATGGTTGCGTACGGTTGCATGAGATTGGATTGAAGAGACGAAAATTTCATTAGAGAAGGCCCACATGAAGATGCAAGCGTTATTGTGAAAGTTATGGTTTGATTCTATGGCGACTGAAGAGGGATTCATTACGGACTGCTTTAGTTGCGCCGCGCTGGAGTGACTGCGAGGATAGACTGGGGTGGAACTCCCAATGCAAATGTCGTCTTCGGTCAACATACTCATAGCACCAACGGCAATCCGGAAGTTCAATCACAAACTAGACATCCATCCGATACATGGTATCCTCGGCCCGTTACACGATGTCTGCGCCCGCCCTGGGCGGCAAAAGCAAGACACGCACGCGATGTACAAAATGCCCGAGTGGCGCCACCCTGGAGTGGTCTTGAAAGAAGCAGCGCTGTGTGACGAGGTTCCCTGTGGTGTTTGCAGCAACAAGACCCACTTTGCAGCGAGTGCACCCATCGAGCGAGTATGCTGTGCGCTGGCAATTGGCGCCTGTTGTGCCACGTCTGGGGAACATCGCACTAAAGTTGGGGCTAACGCTGTCCTACGAAAGGAAGACACCGTGTGAGGTTTGTCGGGGAGCTTCTCGGCGTGACACGCATGAGTGGCGACTTGTGGGACTCTTGTGCTTGAGGCTGCCACTGTCGTGCCATAGCTAGGCTGAGATGGTGGTGAAGGATGGGCGCTCGTCAGCCCCTTGGGCACGTGGAGGCGTTGAGTCAGTCGTACGGTGGATCTAGCCGGCATGTGTTCAGCTGCCAGACCTGTCTTCTCTTTGGGGCGGTGTCAAAGAGTTGGCTGTCTTTGTGTTGTAGTGCGCTGCGCTACCCAAGAGGAGTCGTGCACGTCGTAGATGTACATCAGCATCTAATCATCTTTCGTCAAGCACTTTGTGAGAGCTCTATGCACTATGTTCAGCTCAATGATCCAACATGAGTAGGTTATCGCGGCAAAGGCGCGATGAAGGATGATGCTGTGCAACCAAGCATCACACTTCGTGCTCGCCCGCTGAATGCACGATATGAGTGTCGGGAGGAAGAGCAACGAAAAGCAATCACAGCTGCATACGCGATGGTCGACAAGGCGGCCGCAGCTCAGCGACTGTCAAGATTGAGACCGTTTCCGAAACCCGGCGTCAAGGAGAAGGACTCTTTGTAATACCGTGACACGGTACCACGGGCAGGCAGCCACGAAGCTTGACAGGGTGAACAAAGTGCTAGTGCACTGGTCCGAAGAGGATGGGTTGTGTTTTGTCGAGCTGCATTCTGTGTGCAGCATACCGATACCCACAGTTCCCTTTGATATCAGTTTGTGCGAGTGCACACCATTGGAGAGGGTGTTGTGGAACGCTTGTGAAGATCTTACTCAGGGTTGGTGGCCCTGTATGGCTGCGGGTAGACACTTTCGGCCCCCGGAACAAGAAAAGAGAAAGGGGCCATCGCAGGACTGCATGCAGTGTATGCAGAAAGAAGCACCGGTATCGCGAGACCGACAAGTCTCACCTCAGGGCTAAGGTGTAGCCTCGTGGAGTGAAGAATGGACGAAGTCCGGGACGTCGTTGCTACAGGACCAGCTAATCCAGCAAGTGGGCGTAGTCTTGCACCGACTAAGGATAGCTCTTTGTGGCGCACATGACATCTCGTGGGCGCTGCGCACGAGAACGGAGAAGGCGTGCTGCAGATGTGAGGGATTTCTTTCGCCAGGGCAACAGCAGGATCGTGATGATTGCCACCTCAACGCTTTCGTCCTAGCGTTTTGAAGTCCTGCACACCATCAACGCCAGCCAACGCCCTCTTCCGCACCCGGCTACGTTGTCACAAGTGCCTCATGTGATTGGCGTGGGGTGACCGGTAGAGAAAACAGACCTAACGTACTTGATCTTTGTTTCGGATTTGCTCCCCGAGCGATAAAAGCACTGCAGCTGTGACTCTTGTCGAATAGTAGGGGTAGTCCAACCGTGATGACGCTATGCTTCGGCTAAGCATACACCTTCCTTTACTTGTCTGGGTCAGGTTACACGACTGGCGTGGGCAGCTGAAGCTTGGGGACGTTGAAGTATTACCCGAGAGTGAAAGTCAGCCGAAAGTGGCATTTGTGGCTGGCTCGTGTCGTCGCTACTGGTAACTTTAAGACATTGTGTATATTTGTGTCTAGTGTTTAGTGAACTCTTGGGTAGATGGCTGAGTTTGACGTGCAGCCGTTGAACCTGGCATCTGACACGGCGTGCTGGGCAGAAGGCACCGACCGTGGGTGCTCTCTACCTCACTTTGGAAAGACTCTGCTTCGGAAGGATATCATTTTATTGAAGGCTTCGATAATTATGTTGCCATGTTCTGGTCAATCAAGCCTAAAGTGATCTCAGTACATATGCACAAGGCGTGTGATCCTTCACGCCTGTCAAGTGAAGCTACTGCAGGCTACGCTCTCAGCACGCATGTGGATATGCAGACTCCGGGCTTGGTGAGACCGGTGACTTGCTGATGGATCTGGGCTTACCGCAACCGTATTTGACCAACCATCCGAGGCGAAGCCCAGCCACTCTAGTGGAGCGAGTGGAGTCGTGGTAGCTGTGGTTGGTTGACTGCTTGCCTTGTTGGTGAAAGATGGTTCCGCGGCAAACCGGCGATGATGCAGGTTGACTGGGGACCAATCCTGGGGATTGAAGGATCGAGTGATGTTCAACGGAGGCACATAATGTTACAGCGATAGGAACTTCTTGATGTTATGTGGTGCTCAGTGACCATCGACTTTCGTCGTGGCGCCTGTATATCTTTCATATTGTGTCTGATTTGCCGCAAGGCGAGGTTGACGTCCTCTTCGTTGAGCTAGCTACGGTACAATGTGGGCTGTGCCCTGGTATCTTTGAGTAATAGCGAAAAGTGGTGACGGACAAACCCCGTCAGGATCTCATGTCTTGTAGCAACTCCGTATAAATGCGTGATCGAGCCAACTCCCCTCAGATTTTGAACAAGAAAAGAAAATGTGTGTACAGGGGAAGAGACATCGCACCGTCAAGGCTGCGACTCCCGGTAGTTAAACGTATTGTGCTGGTGAAAAGTCTAGATCCGGACAGGGCGAAGTCCGGAAGGCTCTATTGGAAACGTGGAGAGCCTGTGAACGCCGACCTTGGGAACAAAAACACCGCTATCATGGCATCGTGACTTTTAAGAATCCGGAAAGAAAAACGGAACGTCGTGTAAAAGCAATCCGACGTGAAGAGACCAAGAAGTGATTTAGTGCATGTGGACAGGTGTAGCCATCATGGACGGCTGGAAGGACACATGCTTGACCAGGTTGGCGGCGTGGATAAATGGCTGAAACCAGGTGTTCGCCGGAGCAGGAGGAGAAACGTATTGTTGAGGCACTCGAGAAGAGAACTTCTGAGCGGGCGCTGTGTAAACATTTTGGTAAGAAGAGGACGAAGACGAGGACGACACCGAAGAGCAATCGGAGAAGACGGAGTCGTTGTCAGAGTTAGAGCTTCCAGATGAAGTCGAGTGTTGCGGATAGAAGGCTGGAGCGTAGACCGCGCCTGGAAGTGGGGCCATGGAAGGAACAGCGGGAGCCTGGTAGCAATCGTAGTAGGGGCTGAGAGGAGGAGATGACAAGGGAGTTGAGACTGCTGACTTCGTGGCTGTGAAGGCAGAGCAGTTCAGGATCATCTGCCTGATCTCAGGGATAGTGGCTCTTTTAGCAGGGTTGAACTCGAAGACTCTCCTCAGAATGGCGTCGAGCTCCAAAGAGATTGGAAGGATGGTCCGGAGGAACTTGGGGTCCTTCATGAAAGCACGGAACGTGCTGTCCTCTGAGGAAGCTCGCTTCCAAGGATTACGCCCGCAAGTAAGGTTGACAAGAATGACACCAAGGCTCCAGATGTCATTTGGTGCCGACGCGTAGCAAGAGTATGCTTTGGGCGCTGCAGTCTGGCATTCTGATGAAGTTAGTATAAAACTGTTGTCTGTAGGAGAGACTGAGACCTACCAGGAGACATGTAGAAGGTGGAGCCGCATCCAAAGTCAGAGGTAACGTGATCAGTAGTGGCCAGTCCGAAATCAGCGAGTTTGCAGGTCATGCCCTGGTCGGTGACCAAGACGTTCTCCGGCTTCAGATCCCTGTGGTAGATTCCAATAGAGTGGCAGTATTCAACAGCGTCCAAGATTTGAAGGAAAGCACGCTTAGCCCAGTCGTCATTACCAACGAACTTGCCCTGCTCAGTGATGTTTGAAAACAGATCACCTTCCGGGCAGTACTCGATAACAACGTAAGTGCAGTCAGGAGCGTCCATAATTTTGACCAGGGAAACAACGTTGGGGTGAGAGCTAGCCTGGTGGTGAAGCTGGATCTCACGCTGCTGGAACTTGCGCTGACGGGGCTCAAGGCCAACCTTATTAAGCGCCTTTACGGCATAGGGGATGTTGGTCTGGATGTCCACGGCAGTGTAGACGACTCCATAAGCTCCGACTCCAAGGATACCAGTAAGTTGAAGCCTGCCAGCAAGGACTTGACCTAGTCGATCTTCCGGCGCACAGAATCCATTTTGGGTAGGAGACGCGGGAGGCGATGGGTACATGCTGTGGGTGAGAGTAGAAAAGTCCTCCTAGGTCCAGTAAAGGCCTCGAGGACAGAGATTTGAATCCTGAAAGGAAAGGATCCAAAGGGTGTGAAGAGTAGTGGCAAGAGAGAAAACGTATAGTTTTCCAAACACGGTTAGGTCAGGTGACCAGAGGCAGAGAGGTTGGAGAGCAAAAGGTGGCGGTGGGGGGTGGGTGGTGAGAGAGGTAGGAAGGACAACGGTGCAAACGTTGAACTTTTGGCAATGAACGTGAAGGAGATGGTGGTAGTAGTTCGAGCCGGTGATGGTGATGGTCGGGTACGAGGCGGGATATGATGTATATTGTATGAGCACGGCTGGGCAGCAGTGATAAAGATTGCCTTCGCAGCGGACCGTGTCAGCTATTGGCTCATAAGACGCCCCAGTTTTCCGTAAATATAGGGAAGGATGGGCCTGGGAGCAGCGCTATGACGAAGAAGGTTGGACCTACAGGCCGCCTGCAGTCCATCAGCGATGCATGCCATGGCCGGCACGCAGGCGGGCGCCCACTAAAACCGTGTGGTTCCACTAGCGCGCAGGGAGGCAAAAGTGAGGGAGGGCAGTGTGAGCCGTCCTTACCGGATGTGTGTTAGCGGAGTCCGTCATGCAGCCACCGAGCAACCGGGGCCTTGTCCTGGCTCCTCCTGAATCATGCCTCCCAATCCGCAGCTCGGCGCGCGGCTGTGGCCTGCAGCGAATCAGACGGCCGTCAGCAAGGACACAGTGACACACCCACGGCTGCTCAACACACGGGCAGTCTGGGGTTCGATGCTCGAATTGCAGCAGCTTCGAGGCACCAGAGCACCGCAGTGCAGCAGGCCATGCGCCAGCCGGCCAAGCGGACCCGCGCAGTGTGTGGCGGTAGTGCCTCGAACCAGTCATCCTGTGCGTTGCCCTCTCCACAAGCGCTCGTCAGCACGCAGAAAGGACACATTTCGAAGGGCAACAGCAGCAGATCTTGCTCAAGCCTCGCGTTGCACACGACGCTGGCCGTCATGATTCGTTGCCCCTGAGGGCGTCTGTGGTCGAAAACAACCGCGCCTCACCCTAACCAGCTGGCTGAAGAGTCGAGGTCAGGCCGCAGCCGGCTAGCGCTGCTGAGAGACGTGGTCAAGCCTGCGAAAGCTTACGACGTCTCGTTCAGCGCGCGAGGGCACGGCCGCCGTTCGATAGCCTTCGCTGGCTCCGTGTTCGTGTGTGCTATGACGCATCCGGCCTGTGCAGTCGACGATCTTGCAACGCCTGCGGCGCAGCTCTGGAACTCGAAATCTCTGTTTGATCTCCTGCCAGCCGCCCTGCTGGCCCGGCAGCCTGTCTTGAAAGACGGCATTGATGACTGGCGACCGCCCACGGCTGCTTTGGGTTTCGGGTTGGTGGAGCAACTCCATCTTCGGCGCTTCCCAGTATCTTTGTCCTCCAATTTTGTTCCCGCAAATGTTGACCAAGGGCGAGCGGGCTCGAACATTGCGAGCGCCAAAAAGCGTTGGCGATGACACATGGCAGTTGGAGCCCGATTGGCACGCATCCACCACACCTCGAACCTTGTCACGCCGGAGGTCGCCCTATTCTTGCCTAACTGCTCATTGGCCTGCCAATATATTGTCAATCGCCCGCTGACTAACGGCCCTGCCCATCCATGTGCGTGCCCCTGCACCTGATTAGCTGGCACCCGCCAGTGGCGCGCCAGAAGCCACTGGCTTTTCGAGAGCTTCACCACCTGGCGAATGGGATCGGAGATTATCGCTGGAATGCGGCCAATCACAATATCCCGTGTGGATGAAGCCAACCACTTGTTTCATTCGAGTGACGGTCTTGTGACCAGAGTCACCGCCTCGTCGTTGAGTCGCGGTCCACCCACACCAGCGGTGCTGTGTGTGATTCGCAAGCCTGGCCAAGGCGCAACACTAGTAGGGCGAACGCTCGAAAGAACCACCAACCACCTTGCCATTGACAGGCAGCAGCAGATTGCCCGCCTTCAGTCATAATGAGGGTGTTGATGGCGCCCAGGATCGAGCAACGAACTGGCTTCCACCAACTCGTATCGCCCGCCTGTTGGCAAGGTCGAAGGCCGCGCTTGTCCGCAGGGGGCTGTCTCGACTGGGACTTGGGCCAGATTGCGAGACATGCGCAAGCGAGGCAGCCGTCGAAGAACCTGCATCGTTTTCTTCTTTTTCTGCTTTTCGGCGTCATCCGTGCATGAGCACAGGTCAGCCAAGCTGGGCTTCCCGCAGGCTAAAGTTGCGAACGGAGTCTGTGAGCGAAGGGACCGACGATCATATCTGAGCGAAATTGCTCCCGGCAACTTTTGTCACGCCGGCGTATGCATCATACCACAGCTGGCGTTGGATTGCAGATTGTTGTCAAGGTACCAAATGATGTCTGCCTAGCGAGCGCTTTGCTGTGGGCTGTCGCGTAGCAACGCTCCTACCTAGACCATGTGCTGTTCTCATCAAACCTGTACCAATAGTCTCAACAGCTGCAGCACGGGAGCGGCGCACATGGCTTGTCCATTCAGTGACTGAGATCTTTGTTGTTACCGGATGCTCGACTGCCGCTGCCCAGGTGATGGTGCACATCTGAAGCGCAGCGGACGCTTCGATTCAGGGCCTGCATATACCGGTGGGTAACGGGCTTGAAAAGGTATTCCCCACAAGGACCCAGCGGACTTGTTGCTGTCAGATCACAGCCTTCACCGCTGGTTGCTTGTCTTCGCTGGCGCACGCCAACCCCTTCACTCTCGGGCTCATCGCGGCTGCCTCTGCCCGATCTTCGAGAATGTCGATTGTTATCGATATGCGCCCGCCACTGCCACTCGACGTCGTGCACATCTTCAAACTCTAACGGTGATCGTTCGAGCAAGGGGACTCCAAGAACTTATCCGATCAAGCAAGCTGCATGCATTACCCACAGCACACGCAACGTGGCGCTGTCGGAGGGTGGGAGGCAAGGACATATGGGGTCAAACAGTGCCATCGCCCAACGATCATCTTTGGCGCGGCAGATCAAGCGCTTCTCACTTGTGCTTCCAGACCTCCCGGTCCCACATGAACGGCAAAATCGTTGGTGAGTGATGCAACTGGGAAGCGGCAAGCCATTGCTGGCGGCAGACGTGTGCTGCGTTGTGTTCATGCATGGACTGGGGAGGTACTCCGGAGTACGAGCATACTTTGTTCAACCTGCTCAACAAAAGTCGGTCAGAACGTCAGCTGCTGCACTGCAACTTTTTGAATTTGAAGTCCAGCCAGATGGAGCTCCACTGCCGGCATCTACTCTGGTGGCTTACAGTGTTCGGCGTTCAGCGAGGTTACCAGACTATAAACGTTTCGCAGTTCTCTACATGAGACGCATGGGCCAGCCCGTCGAAACAGTGTCGGCACGGAAGACTACCATCTCACATGGATCTCGCGAGATCAGCCATATGGCGGCTGCTTGGCGAGCTGTTGGCAGGTGTCGCGAGCCTTTTTCCAAACGTTCCATGTGCTTGTCCCCGTCACTCATGCAACTGAGGCAAATGATCCCGATGAACCTCGATTCCACCGCATGATCGATTGCGACCCTCGGAGGGACCCTGAGGCATCCCCAGTTTTGACTTGGCTCTTGGACCATCTGGAGAACGACTGTCTTGGGGATGCGACCTTCAGTTGTCTAAGCGCCAACCACTATAGGATGCACAGGCGAGACAGAACCTTCGGAGGAACATGTCTCTGTGACGACCGCGTGGTAAGTCCGGCAGGCGGTCTCACTACAAGGTACTAGGTGCCTACACTCGCTAACCGCCGAAACCTTTCGTCTGTACTTTCAGCCGCTATCGCTTGCAGCCGCTCCCCAACTCTAGTTTGCAGCTTTGACTCAACTCATTTACCGACTGTTTGGGTTGCCGTAAAGTCGAACAGTTGCTGGAGAAACGCCGTCAGAGCTGAGTGACTGAGATGATTGCACAATGGCTTGGAACTGCATTCTCGCGCCAATCTCGCGCTCTTAAACTGCGCATCTCCTTTCAAGCTGCAATCTGCCCTGTTCATTACCAAAAGGTTTTGGGGGGCTGTGCCAGAAGGAGAGTAGATTCCATTCCAGTTTGCATGCATCGTAATGACCTTGGACCAGTGCTCCAGAATTAAGCAGGAGTACTATCTATGTGCCTTGTTCCATACAGCTTATGACACGTGATTTGACGAATGTCGAACGAGTTGAGTAAAACTTCTTGTTTGAGGTTCTTGATACGGACGACCATCACCAACGCCGCTTTCACTCTCCTCGCCTGGTCTGGCCCGGACGCGAAACAGTTGAGGCAGTATAGAATTGGAGCACAATCTTCAACAGCATCATGCTGTCCCCTCGCACATGACGATGTCGTGCTATTTCGAGCCTCATCTCCAGGCTGAAATTTTCGCCACATGGACTTTCGTCTGACAGGTGGCCGGCGCCCATGAAACCCCGAAGTGGACGCGACAACCACAACCATGTTTCTGCGTGCAAAGCCTGCACCAGCACTCGTCGCCCTGACCAGCACCTCTGTGACTCACAATCTCCATCTCCACGATCACCATGCTTGACCGGGTTCTGCCTCCCAGATGCCCCCTGCAAACGGACATTGCGCGCGCTTGAACCACCGCGGAACCTGTGCTAACCGCCTCGCTGGCTGCCTGTCAGGTCGCACATTAGGTCGCCCTCCGGGTGGCCCTTCATGCGCGCAGTGTCCGTCGGCGCGAAACGAAACGTGAAACGCTCTGGAGCGGCTGGTGTTGGTGGTGCGGCGCAGCAGCTGGGTTGTGAGATTGGGCGCCTGCGTGTGTTGGTGGAGGGCGGATGATGGATCGCCTTGCACTGCGCGAGGCTGTGAGGCGCGTGTGCGTACGGATCACTGTGTGTGAGGCACCGGGCAGCAGTTGATGACTTCAGATGGCGCAAGGACTCTTCTCGGGTCAGAGTGGGAGCTTTGCCCAAAGGCTAACGGTGGACGGACGTCATCTCAGCCTGACGCAGATAAGGCGGTCAGCCTCTAGTAATGTCAGCTGCTGCTTGTGCGTGACATGGCAGCTCAATTCTGAAGGTAGTTGTACCGAGTGGTGCCCGATCATGAAATCGAGGGCTTCAAGATCTACACCACGATCGCCTCACTGTTGCCTCACTATCACCAGTCCGCTTCAGCGTCGGCCGGCTACCATGCTCGTCACTCAGTAGGCTATATTCTCAAGATACCAGATAGCGTTGCAAGGCGACAGCCTACTGAGTGACGAGCATAGTAACCACAGTCCTCCTATCGTGTAATTAATGCGTAGATAATTCACATGCCCTGCTAACATGAAATTTCACCATCCCTCGCTCAAGCAACGAAACACTATCTGCAAGCACGCAGCCCCCAGCCCGTGTGCCCACCATCTCAGCATGGGGGAATACAACCTGTTACCGACAAGGCAATCGCCTTATGGATCTCAATCCGCATAGTTGAGGCACGGACAAACAGTCCAAAACTGAACAGCGTCCGCCGGTGCTCAACAACAGCAGCAGCAAGCCCGACGTCTTTGAATCTATTATTCACATTTGGCTCCGTCATACTCACACCAGCATCATCACCCTCTGCACTTGCCATCATACCATACCTCACCCGCATCTGCAGTCCTAGTACCGAGATACGCATACTCAGGCCCCGCGTGTCGTCCTTACCTTGATGGCCTAGATGTATAAGCCTGGAAGAGAGGCGTTTAGGTCACTTCTACTCCATTGCGATTGACAGACTCGTCCATGACTTGAGTAGGGAGGCGACATCGAGAACTGCTCTCTGGACTGCCTCTCGTATGTTGAAGATGCACACTCTTGTCTTAGCTGTTCTTTTATTTCTCTCGGGTCTTTGGCTTAAGAGCCGTTAAGTCAATGCCACCAGGTCCAATTGATCGCTCCGTAGAAAGCATATTCATCGCGTATGTCCCGCCGTTTATTCTGAAAGCGGTGTGGAATGGCAGAGCACCGTGTTGCTTTACTCCTTTCTCATCATAGTACAACACATGGAACTTGGGTGAAAACTGAGCTGCGTTGCGCTGCGCTGCATCACGTTCACACGGTGGATCGAGATGAGCAGCACTGTACATGTCAAGGAAGAATAATCATGTACATTGCAAAGCTGCACACAAAGCACCCCAAAACACAACCCTCCCATACACTGGTATACCCAAAACGAAGGACGCCCGCTAATAGCAGTGTGAGTCTCCAAGGACCAAGCAAAGCCAACAGTATGCTCAATGAATGTGAGAGAAGGGAATACGCAAGAGTCAATGCAGAAATAACATCCACGATACATCGTCTCAGATGGATCAACATGGCTGTAGGTAGTTGGATGGGACAAGACCAGGCCTGCCGTTCTTGCCCACAGCCTCAGCTTCCCACCAACCATCATCTTGCAGGCGTAGGACGGCAAGAATGTCGCCTTTCTGGAAAGCAAGTTCTTCCGGGATTTGTGCTGTGTAGGAGTACATTGCACGTGCTGTTGTAAAAAGTTAGTCATACTACAATGGAGATACCAGCTCGTCGCCACTTACAGTAGTTCAGGATGATCCGACCATCCTTGTTGTAGTTCTTAGGCTCTGCCAAACTCTTGCTGCGTACTCTGGACTCAGCTCTCACGGAGCTGCCACTGCCACCTCCACCTCCGCCATAGTAGGAACTCTGAGGACGACCGCGAATACTGCCGCCATAAACAGATCCATCTCCTCTTTCACTACCCGCCATGGACATGGCCGCGGCACTGTGCGAGCTGGGAGGACGGTCGTTAGACTGGCGGAATGCTGGTTGTGGGCTGACAGCTCGTGAGCTTGGAGCTGCGCGAGATCCTGGTCGCGACTGCGCGTAAGCTGGCTGTGGTGGCTGCGGTGAAGCTGCCCGAGGCATGGAGTTCATAGCAGGAGAGGCGCCGCGAGTCGATGAATACGAGTTGCGGCCAACGGGAGTACCATAGGCTTGAGCTGTTGCAGTCGTAGTTTGTGCACGTGGACGACCACCGGCGCTGGAACCTGCGTAGGGGTTCGGTGAGGCGGAGCGATTGAAGTTAGAGGCAGGCGCTGGCGACTGTTGCTGTTGTCGGTGCGTAGGCCGATATGCTGAAGGCGACGCCGGCGCTTGTGGCTGCGACGAGCGTTGTTGTGCTGTATAGAGGCTTGGTCTGGGACTGGTAGCACGATTTGGAGCAGGAGATACCGCCCTTGGAGCCTCCTGCTGTCCACTTCCTCGTGTTGGGGGCCGGGATCCAGCATTACCATTGAAAACATTTGCTTTTTGGTTAACGTACATCTCTGTAGTCTTCTGCATCTGTCGTGCTGTATGCGCGGGCTTGGGAGCACCCAGGCGAGACACCAGAGGTTGCTCGTAAGAAGGCGGCGGTGTACCACGCTTCGCAGCGTTAAGATTGACGTTGGTCAAAGGTGTGGGTGCACCTCCCGGCAGCTTCGAACCAAGAGAGGGCGTGGCTGGGGGCTGAGGCGTGGCCAGGCCAGCAAACTTATCAGCCGACACGCGTAAGGTACTCTGCTTTGTAACGCCCCTGAGTTCTTCGAGAGCAGCTGCGATCGGGTCAAGCTCTTCTGCCGACTCTTGCTTCTGCTCCTGCTTCTTTTTGTCGGGCGATGCAACATCAAAGACATTGTTTCCTACGTTCAACTGGAAGTTGGCACGTGGGTCGACCGGTTCAGGACTGGCAGATCGTGCGTCTTGTACCATAGGCTGACGGTTAATCCTGCCAAGCGGACGGGTTGGGCTCACGTTCTCGTTGGTGTTCTGTCTTGATGCCGGGGCCCATGTGTTGCGACTTGCGGGTGTCACAGACGCCGGAATTTCGACCTCAGGCTTGCTCTTCCTGCGGCCGAAGGGGCTGTTGAAGAAGCCTCGTTTCTTCTGGAAGGAGTTCTCTTCGATCGGACTTGGCTCGTTGAACGACGAAGGGAGCATTGGCTTGCCGGGCGAAGCAGACCCGCTGGGTGGTTCAACACTAGAAAAAGAGTTGAAATCCGAGTGATCGCTGTGCGAATCTCGACTCGGAGGACGGGCAGGGCTTTGGATTGTGTTGCGATCGGATGGCGCTGTTGGTCGACAGAATTGGGTCATACCGTCGGCTGGATAGTCGTTATACGAGGTGGGACTTTGCTGGTACTGTTGGCGTGCTTGTTGCTGCGCCTGCACAAGTCGAGGATCAGGTTGGACTGTTCGTGTCGCGGTAGCAGGGCGAGGGGTGTGTTGCATGTCAATGTTGATATGATCCTGAGGGACAGCAACTGGTTGGGTGTCTTGCTGCAACCCTAGCTCTCTAGCCAAAGGATTGTTCGGGTCGTGATGCGACTCAAAGACAGAGATAGGAGGCGATGACGCACGGTATGATGGGTTCATAGTCCTTGCAAATTGTGCAACTGAGTAGTTCTCGTCATCCGACACCTGCGACGAGGTTTCGGCATCGCCACGGCAGAAGTTGATGAACTTTGGCGGGTCCGGTATCTCCTGCCCTGTACCGCTCTCGGTGATGAAGCTGGTTATGTCCTTCTCAACATCACAATCTTCGAGCGATAGACGCATCTTCTCACATGCGGCATCGTCACTGACGCACACAGTTGATGCGATATTGGCAAAGTTCCAAAGGCTGCTCTTGGTGTAGTCGATGCGCTCCTCCTCGAGGTCCTGGAATTTCTGCAGAGCGGTCAGCAGGGTTGGTTCGTATAGTGCAAAGCTCACTTACATCGCAGGCAGCCTTCCAGTCCCTATTCCAGCGGCCAGTGGTCTCTTCGAGCACTTTCACAGCGGCCTCGTACTCGGCGCTTGTGGTGGACAGGTTGATCTGTGTTTTCTCCAGCCTGGCCTTGTTCTTACGTTCCTCATGGCCCATGACCATGTGTGCTTGCGCAAGGAAGCCCTTGATCTTCAGACAGTCCTGCTCATACCGGTCACGTGCCTTGTTGACTGTGGCTGTTTGCTGCATCTTGAGCTTCAGGAGCTTCTCAATGCCGTTCTGGACAATCTTCCTACGCTCTTTCATTCCACCGGCGAATGCCTGCAGGGGCTCCTCGAGTTCGGTGTGCATCTGCTGTGCGACGCTCTGGTGGGCCTTGCCCATGGACTCGACTTCGGCTCGTATGACATCGCAGGACATGCGCAGTGTGCCGGTTTCCGAGGACCCGAGGGGCTTGCGCGAGAGCTGTAGCAGCTTCTTGGAGTAGTCTTCTTCGATCGCCGCGCGTGCCGCGTAGAAGGCTTTCAGCTCGTCGTTGGTCACTTTGGCAAAGTGCATGCGGTCGAGCAGAGGTCCAACGCCAGCATCCTCCTTGCCCCAGAAGTTGTTGGCAACTAGTAGTTGTTAGCAGATGTGCTGTACATGCTCATGATTGTCCTACATGAGAGAGACACCGTCGGCACCTCGGATGCCGGTGTGCCTGGCATCGTGCCGGCTGTGTGCTTGCTGGAGCGGGCGCTCTAGGTGACAGCGAGCAGTGTGCGGGGACAACGAATGTTAGCAAAAATGCTGGAGTACTATATATGGGGTAACAATGGTACAAGGTGCGGCGACCGGGAGTAGGTGGTGGCAGTGCGGGTCTGGGGTGCCTCGAGCTGTGTTTACGGGTCTCGTTCCCAAGGCGACACGGGAAGGAGCGCTCAGCGCTAGACGCGCGCTCTCAGCCCTATGACGACGTGTGCTGCAACGAGACGACCAGCGAGTGCGGCTCAGTGCCTCGACGGCGGCTAGCCTACTGTATGCGTGAGCTGTGCTGTGGAGACGGTGCGGTGTCTGAAGAGAGAGAAGTGCGTTGTCTTTAGAGACACCCTGGTCGTTGTGCAGTCCCTTGCTGCCTTGGGCGCAATCGAGCAGCGGGGAGGGCTCCAAGAAGTAGCCGGCGAGCTGCAGCGTTCATATAGACAAGCAGTGACATTGTGCGACAGTGCTACACCGTGTATAGGCAGGTTTAGGCGCGTACTGGTTGGTCAGGTCAAGGGCAGAGGGTAGAGGGTAGAGGACAAGACATTGGTGAGCGAATAGATGCAGCACTTGTGTGCCATTGAGCGCCAAACCCAGCATCGGCGTCAGTCCAAGCTTGATGGGTGATTATTCTATAGCCTTAACATATCACGGGGAGACGTGTGCTCGCGCGCAGTGACGATGCTGCAGAGGAGTCGTCGAGCATCCATTGCGGACTGGGAAATGTGGGGTATCAATGCTCGACGCTGCACCCAGCTGTTGTGCCGGCGCACTGCAGCGTCGACATGGAGAGCCGCACAATACCTGCACCAGGCGGCTGTCTGGCGCAAGACCGTGTGTTTGTGCAGGCAGGTGTGCTCTCAAGCTGCCACCCTGCCTCAATTGAGTGCATTGTTTGGTGCGGCGAACAGGTGTCTCGTCGCTCGCGTTCGCTTGCCGGCAAGTGCGCGCTCATGCTTGGCATATCTTCCACCTGGCCCACGGCTATCACAACTTCACGCCCACCACCCCATCCCACCCCATCGCCGCACTCGCCCCCCGCCCGTTCGCCCTCGCGCTGCTCATGGAAATACCACTTCGATGAGCCAGCAACACCCCTGGGGCGCCCCGAGACACAACCAGAGCACCCGTCTGACGCCCATCTCCACCGGCGCCGCCCTCGACCAGCGCAACACGCCCTCCCCCAGCGGCTCGCGTCAGCCGTACTCGCCTGCCGCCTCCAGCTTCCCCTCGCTTCCTTCGGCATCGACGCGCCTGGTAGGTAGCCGCAAGTCGTCTGCCGCGTCGTCGACCTCGCCTGCGCCTTTTGCAGCTGCAGGACAGCAGCTCCCAGCCAGCCAGCTGCTGTCCTCCCGGTCCCGGACCAACGCGACCCAGCCCAGCTCGCAGCTTTCGTCTTCTGCCGCGCCTGGCGGAGCTCCATCGAACACCATAGGAGGCGCTTCGAAGCTCGCCCGCGCCTCGCCGTCGTCGAGCACACTGGGCTCGCCCAGCACGGCGACCAACCCCGCTCCCGGTGCTCCTTCGCAGAACCTTTCGCGTATTGTCATCGCGCAGGTCTTTCTGTTGCTTAGTCAATTCGGCCCTGTCAAAGACGACAAGGACCGTTCCAAGTGGGACACACAGACCGAACAGATCAGGAAGGTGCGTCGTTGACTGCGTGTGCTGCTATCCCCACCTGGCGTGACTGACTCTGTGCTAGCTGATCGACTCCAACGGCATGGAGGTCTTCTCGAAATACTTTCGGCGCGTGCTGCAGAACAATGCCGCGCAGGTTTTCGGCAGCGGTGGCCGCAACACTGACCCTAATGGCAGCTACCAGATCCTTGTGACCGAAGTGCAGAAGCTGCGAAAAGACCCAGAGCAAGCAGACAAGATTGCCGAGTCAATAAGCTCTAGCGAGGGAGACCTGTTCCGCGACTTCGACCTGTCTACTTTTGTTTCGCATTTCCAGATGGACCCACTGTCGCGGGCAATACTCGCACTTGCATGCAGAAAGACCGATCTGAGGCCCAAAGGTGAGCTCTTTCGTACGACCCGGCCTGATTACGCTGCTAACGTCTCAAAGCTGATGCACTCCTTTCAAGCCTTGGTGACGACCTCTTGATCGCCATCGCCCAGCCTAACCAGAACGACGACTCAAGTCCCGAATACATCGCGTCGCTCGTCGAGCGACTCTTGCAGGATCCACCGCAAGGATGGGATGAGGACAAGAAGATGAACCTTGCCTACGCGGTCCAAGTCCGATATCAAACCTTGCACATGCAAGTACCGGGCCTAGTCGACTCGAAGCTCATCCTTGCTGAGCTTACTGATGGCTCAAGAAATCCATTGGTGAAGCTAGTACAACGAGCTGGACCTGCAGGCACGGCCACAGTAGAGGCCAGCAAGGAGCTTCTTGCATCGGCTGAGACAAGAGATATAGGCTATCAGCAAGTGGCCTCAGTGGTGTTGTTTTTGGCATTATCTACAGGATATAATGCCAAGAATTTCGTGGCAGCTCTACGAGAGCATCGCGCTGGACAGCGGCTGGATTGGCAGGACGTCGTACACGCTTTCGACCGAGACCATCTGCGCATCGAGAAGACCCACTTCCTCGCCATTTACAACGCTCTTCTTCCCGTTGCTCAAGAGAACGAGAGCTTCGATATTCAGGCACTATGGGGTGGGACTTGGCAGAACGAGATGACACATCTCTACTTCTTGCTGTGCTATCTTCAATGCACATCTCAGGAACTCGACGTTTCTCAGATACCGCGTCTGCGCGCGTCATATTCATTGGAGACGTTTGAAGGTGCACCTGACGATGTCAAAGCGTTCGCAGAACAAGCTGTGAAACATCCGTTCGTGTCGCTCGACGCTACAGGCGCTCTTTTTACGATGATCTTCCGTACGTCGGAGACCTATCACACTGCTCAGATCATGGGAATCCCGGATCTTGTCATCAACCCTCACACGGCCGAGTTTCTTGTTGCAGCGGCAGCAGTGCCGAAACCATGGGGCGCTTTACAAGAGCAAGCTTTGAAGCAGCTTTTCGACCCATACTTCCACAAGAAATTGCCGATTTACAACTTTGTCTTGTATGGTCTATGGCAACAAGATCTCCAATGGCTGGTTGACCGCTTCGTCGACGCATACAACGCTGATCCCATGTCTCTTACGCTCATCCTAGAGCACGCCGAAGCCAACAACTGGTCCGAGACGCTGATTCGCAGCAACACCGACATCAGTCTGGATATGGCAGCCCAAGCGCATGCACGCGGCAAGTTCGAGATTGAGCCATGGTTGCAACAAACTATCGAACAAGCGGGCTTATTGTTCCGGCGCATCCTTACCAACTTTTTGACGCAGAGGGCTTCAGACGAGATGCAGCGAGTACGAGAGGATGGTCACTCCCTGAGTCTACCACTTGCTGTCAAGACTGTCTATCCTTTACTCTGGTTCCTTGCTGAATGTGGATTACCTGAGCATGAACTCTTGCCTCTTCAACGCAACTGCATTCAGGCGTACCCACGACTCATCAACTACGGAGAAGGCGTCGATGACATCATCGATGCCAATGGCCAGAATGGGAATGCTCTTCCAGCACATGCAGATACCAAGATGCAGGAGCATTTCAAGAACATGTACAGCGGTGAAAGCGACGTCCGTGACATTATCTCGGTACTGAAGAAGTACAAGGAGTCGCGCGACCCAGCGGAGCAGGAACTGTTCGCTTGCATGATCCATGGCCTGTTCGACGAATACAACTGTTTCGGTGAATACCCGTTAGAGGCTTTGGCAACAACGGCAGTACTCTTCGGTGGTATCATCAACTTCAACCTACTGTCCAGGATCGCGCTCCAGGTTGGATTAGCCATGGTCTTGGAAGCTGTGCAGGAATACAGACCCGAAGATTCCATGTACAAGTTTGGTCTCCAGGCTCTGCTGCACTTCTCCAGCCGATTGTCCGAATGGCCCAACTATTGCGACCAGCTCCTTATTGTTCCAGGTCTTCAAGGCACCGAGATATTCGCCAAAGCCGAGGAGGTTGTCGGACAACAAGGCGGTGAAGTCAACGGAGACGCGCACAACAATATTGGCTTGTCTAACGGCAACGGTCTGGAAGATGCGCTCCAAGAATCTGCCGTGCCAAAATTTACCTGTCTGTACGTTGATTCACCTCTTCTTCCAGATCTGTACGAAGATCCAGATGAAGACGTGCAGGACAAGGTGCTTTTCGTGCTGAACAACGTCTCTGAGCGCAATCTACGCGACAAAATCAAGGACCTGACCGAAGCTGTCGAGGAAAGGCACCATCAATGGTTTGCCAACTACCTTGTTGAGGAACGTGCGAAGATGCAGCCCAATTTTCAGCAGTTGTACTTGGACATGTTGGAGCTCTTCAACAACCGAACACTCTGGGCTGAAGTTCTACGTGAGACCTACATCAGTGTCGTTCGAATGCTCAACAACGACGGGACCCTCGGCTCAACGGAGCGAGGTCACCTCAAGAACCTGGGTTCGTGGCTTGGCTCTTTGACAATCGCTCGCGACCAACCAGTCAAGTTCCGCAATATTTCGTTCAAAGATCTGCTCACAGAGGGCTACGACACCGATCGACTTCTGCTGGTCATTCCATTCACCTGCAAGGTTTTGGTTCAAGCTGCGAAGTCTACAGTTTTCAAGCCGCCAAACCCATGGCTGATGGAGGTACTCGGTGTGCTAATGGAGTTGTACCATTTTGCAGATCTGAAGCTGAACCAAAAGTTCGAGATTGAGGTTCTGTGCAAGGGCTTAGATCTCGACCACAAGGAGATCGAACCAACGAACAGCATTCGGGCACGACCTCAGGTGGACGAAGAGTTTATCAGCCCTATGGTATCAGACGGACTTGACGCTTTTGGTGACCTCTCTATCATGAGCTTGAACCGCGCTCGAGGCCCAAGTGAACGATTTTCGTCTGCAGCCATCACGGCGGCTTTGCCCGATTTTACAAACCAGCTTCAGTACCCGCCAACTGGCAACAGTGCTGTTCCGCCAGCGCAGATCAAGAAGATTTTCCTTACCGCTGTCAACCAGGCTATTCAGGAGATAATAGCTCCTGTCGTCGAACGCTCTGTTACAATCGCTGCTATATCCACATCTCAGCTGATCAGCAAGGACTTCGCCATGGAGCCGGATGAGGAAAAACTTCGAACTGCTGCCCATACTGTGGTGAAAGCACTGTCTGGCGCTTTGGCATTGGTAACTTGCAAGGAACCTTTACGCATGAGCATTCAGAACAACATTCGCATTATGGCTCGTGACCTTCCAGAACAAACGTTACCAGAAGGCCATGTGGTTATGTTTGTCAACGACAACCTTGACTTGGTGTGTAACACTGTGGAGCAAGCAGCTGAGATGTCCTCCTTGGCCGAGATCGATATGCAGGTCGAGGAAGCAGTGCGTATGCGTCGCATGTTCCGCAACACACGACCCAACGAACCATTCAAGGATGCGAACATCAGCCCATGGGCCTTTTATATCCCTGAACCCTACAAGCAAACAGCTGGAGGTCTGAACCGAGAACAACTAGCAATCTACGAGGATTTTGGTCGACAAGCACGTGGCCTCCCACAGGCAGGAAACATCTCTCAGGATAGTGGGCGCCAAGTTCCCGACGTGCTTCAAGATCAGTTCGCTGCGGTACCCAACCTGCCTACTCCTGGTGCTGCACCGGCTGAGCCACGTCAACCTACACAGCAACCTCGATTGCAGAACCTTCAGTCGGCCCACGTGCCGCCTACCCAGCAGCAGTTGAACGGTTATATGGATACCCCTGGGCCTGCCGGTGGGCAGAGGGGCGTCGAAGATCTTCTTGTGGAGCTCACTCAAGTCATCAAGGAGGCGCCCGAGGAGCGGATCAGTGAGCTTCAGCCCGGCAGCAGCGCCATCCATCGTGTCTTTGATCAGCTCATCTCAAGTATCGAATTTGCTGGACCTAGCAAGGACGCTTTGGCATTTCGAATTGCCGGACAGGTTACTAACCATCTGTTTTCCGACTCTCTGCTACGTCTAGAGGTGGAGGTGATGGCACACCTCCTTAGCCATCTCTGTCAGGTATCTGTCCAGACCTCGCGCCAAGTACTGATGTGGCTTTCACAGCTTCATGATGATGACCGCATTTTCAAAGCCCCTGTCATGGTAGCCCTTATGGAGGTTGGCCTGATGGACATGCATCGCCTAAACACCACCGTCGCCAAAGCTCTCCATGACAGGCGAATGGCCGCGGTTGAGATGCTTTCTACCTTGTTGGAGGAGTTGTTGCTCAGCGAGCAGCCAAGCGCATTCCGGGCTGACTTTGCTCTGTCTATTGACGCTCTCACCAGCTGGCTGGCGGAAGACCCTTCGCTCGAGGTCGGCAAGCGTGTTATTGCTAACCTACAAGCCTCGACTGCCGACGCGTCTCTGACCCCACCCTCTACCGGTCACAAAGATCAGCTGGAATACATTTTCGACGAATGGGTTCACTTGCAGCTTCCGGAGACGCCCAAGAAGACAATTGGGGCTTTCATCTACCAGCTGCACAAGCAGGACATCATGCAGAGCCAAGAAACGTCCATTGAGTTCATTCGCACTTGCATTGACGCCTCTGTTACCGCATACGAGCAAGAGCAATCTCTGCCATACGGCGCCGGAAACCTTGACACTGCTACAGTGAAGATCGATGCGCTGGGCAAGCTCATTGTAGATCTAGTCGCCTACCAGGACGAACACGAGCCCGGTGCGAAGCAAAACAAGTCGAAGTACCTCGACCAAATGCTTGTTGTCACCGTCCTTGTGTTATGCAACCATCACAACACGCGCGGAGACGCCTTTAACCAGAAGGTGTTCTTCCGCTTATTCTCTACCATTCTCTTCCGTCTCAACGAGGCGACCAAGGAAGACAGTTTGGCGGAGCACAAGAGTGGCCTCTTCCTCTGTGTTGCTAGAGCGCTTTTGATCCTACAGCCGGGTCATTTCCAGAGGTTCACCTTCTCGTGGCTGACCCTCGTCGCTCACCGCATCTTCATTCCCGCAATGCTCGAAGGGGGTCAGTCTGACGAGCGATGGGATGTCTATGCTCGCCTCATGGAGACACTCTTAGTCTTCACGGGACAGCTGATCAAGCCTACTGGAGAGACGATCATGGCCCAGAACTTCTACCGTGGGGTTCTGCGGGTCTTGCTTGTCATTCATCATGATTACCCTGAGTTCCTAGTTGAGCATCACTTCCGCCTGTGCAACAGTATTCCGATGCATTGCACTCAACTCCGGAATCTGATCGTCAGCGCATATCCGTCCACCATCTTGGAGATGCCTGATCCCTTTACAGCAGGATTGAAGGTTGACCGTTTGGAGAACAACCTCCAAGCACCTATCATTCGAACCGACATTGTGGACATCCTCTCCAAGGCTGGCATTAGAACCAACATCGACAACCTCTTGAAGGCGCCCGAACCCAAGGCTCAGGATGTTCGCAAGATTTGCGATGCCATTTATTTCCCTCAGTCCAAGGACAGCGGATTTGAGTTGGTACCTACTACCGCTGACCCGAGCCTGATCCATGCCCTGGTTCTCTATATTGGTGTAGCCACATTGGGCAATGAAGCGGCTAAGGGCCCGCTCTTCGACTCAGATAGCGCGGCTGCCAGGTTGATGGTGAGACTTGTCAAGGATTTTCACCCCGAGGCAAAGTTCCATTTCATCAGTGCAATCGCCAACCAGCTTCGCTACCCGAACACTCATACACACTTCTTCAGTTATGCGCTGTTGCATCTGTTCGGACCTCCCAACGAGGACGAGGAAGTACTTGAAGTCCAGCAGACCATTACACGAGTGCTCCTGGAGCGCCTACTGGTCCATCGTCCTCACCCATGGGGACTCATCATTACTCTGCTTGAAATCCTTAAGAATCGCACATATGCGTTCTGGGATTTGCCATTCGTCAAGGCAGCACCTGAGGTAAGTTTCTTCCATCGCCCCGCGTAAATTTTGCTGGTGCTAACATGTAATCTAGGTCGAGCGTCTTCTAAATGCTTTGTTCACTCATGCTCAGCAGAGCCCTCGGCCACTAGCTTAGTTCGCTAACGGCCTACCCTCGGGCTGCTTCTCAACAATCAGCAGCTCGGTCCCTCATTCATAATTCATGTTTTGGGCTTGCTCAGACAGCAAACTTCACGTTTTGTGCTCATTGCATTTTCGCGCGTACGGGTTTAGTTCTTTCTTGCATGATTGAGGAGCTTTGTCCTTCAACCGATCTAATACTTTCAACGAATGTACATCTGGACGTCATGTCGTCTGCACGCTACGGTTTCACGACTCTTTGGGCTGGCTGGCACAGAAAGAACATAATGATCATCGTATGCGAGTGGACCGTATGGAAAAAGGCGGGTGTTAGGCTTTATTTGGCGGTTCAAAAAGCAAGGAGTCAAAACGGTGGGAATATCGCTATTTCTTTCACGAAGATAGGGTCTTTCGGAATTCGTGTAGAACAGCATTGCTTTGGCGAATTTCGGAATGAAGTGCATGACGAAGGCGTATAGCTGGTCCTTGTCGGACGTCGCATATACTGTAGGATATTGAGTCGAACGATTTCCCTAAACTCTTCAACACTCTCCATATTTCCAGTGTCGCTCACGCTCACCTCTGTTCATACTTGCAGTTTGTGCGCACTTTTAACACGCAGTGGACGCGCGGACATCACTATTCGCTTATGAATCAAAGCACCGTTTTGGTCATGAGCAAGTACTTATTCATTCTGCAGCCTCCGTGGGTCAGGATATACACAAGTAATGTAAGGGTCGCTTGACACTATAACAGAGAAGTGCTGATTAGTTCGCACAGGTCTGAGGTTCTGTTCAACTTGACATACGCTGCGAGGACCACGAGGACCGCAAGGCTCTGGCACATGTGACATCTGAAACCTTGACCAGCAGCAGTAATTAAAAGCCAGGACCTGCTGGATGGCGGGGAACACTACCCGGCATTTCATGCCGTTATAGCGCTTCCTGCCTCTGTCCCGTTGCAAGCGAGGTCCTTCTCATTTGCGGTACACAGAACATGTGAGTAGACACTGCGCAACAAGTGATACACACCAACGCAACAGACAACAACTGTGGCTTCCGGCCAAGCTTCGCCTCCGCGCCCAACTCCCCACAGTCACTCCACAGTGTGTATAATCAAAACGAGGCCGCGGAATAAACAAATTACTGTCCAATAGCAGCCGCGATCCGCTCCATACTCTCCTTGGCAGTCCCATTTAGGCAGGTGATCAAGACTGGCGGAACACTTGGCTTCGCTCCGCGAGCTTGCTTAGACTTGGCAGACTGCCCTTCCATCTCCTCCGACGCCAATCCCAGCGTGGTCGGGACGTGGTGATGCGGTCCAAGACATTCAACGGCTCGCCGGATGCCAGGATGTCGCTACATCAGCATCTGTTTGACGACGCTGTGTTTCAACGTGCATGCGGAGTTGCCTACTTCGATGCTGGCATCCGGAGCCAGAAGACAATAACGGCGCAGAACTTGGTACGGGGTGATATGGAAAGCCTGTAGCGAGTTAGGCTTCTACAGAGGGCTAGATGTCGAATGTCAGATCGAAGCCCACAGACTCGTAAGATTGGAGTGTGGCGCACAGTTGCTGATTGTATAAAGACTGCAGAGTCTGCTTCATGGTATGCCAGTCTCAACCCATTCAAAGTCTTTCACGGTACCAACTATTACACTCTCTTTCAATCACCGATCATGAAGATCCAGACCTTGTCTCTCGCCGCCCTGGCTACTCTGGCATCTGGCTTCTCGCTCGACGACTCGCCTCTCAACGTCGAACTCGAGTTCACTAGTAACACTGCAGTCAAGGCCTTGATCAAGAATACTGGAACCGAAGATCTCAAACTCTTTAAAACCGGTACTTTCCTCGATGACTCCCATGTCGAGAAAGTTGAGGTCTTCAAGGCCGAGGAGAGGGTCCCCTTTGATGGGCTCCGTCTCCGCGTCAGCACAAAGAATCTTGAAGAATCTGCCTTCCAAGTCATTGCTGCTGGCGAGAGTATTGAGGCATCCTTTGACATTGCCGTTGCCCACGATCTGAGCTCTGGCGGTGCCTTCAAGGTCCTCACTGAGGGTGCTTTCGCCTATGCCAACCTTAACTCCACCGACATTGCCGGTGCAGTCCCCTTCGTCAGTAACAGCCTCGATGCCGAAGTTGATGGGGAGCAGGCCGGCAAGGTCCGCCGCGACTACCAGGAGCTCGCAAAGCGCACGGTCGTCCAGTCCGACTGCACCGGCACCCGCCGCACCGCAACCACCACCGCGCTCACCAACTGCGCATCGCTCGCTCGCACAGCTGCTACTAACGCGCAATCTAACAATGCTAAGGTGAACGAGTACTTCAAGTCGACCTCGACTTCAACAAAGAGCACTGTTGCAACCGTCTTCGACAGGATCGCCACCCAGTGCGGCTCTAGCACCACCGGCAACACCAAGTACTACTGCTCCGACATCCTGGGTGCCTGCTCCAGCGGCGTTCTCGCGTACACATACCCCTCGACCGGTCAGATGGTCAACTGCCCACTCTTCTTCTCTGGTCTATCGGCGCTGAGCACCCGCTGCCACGCCCAGGATCAGGCGACCACTGTGCTGCACGAAATGACCCATTTGACCCAGGTCAAGGGCACCAGCGACTACGGAGGTTACGGATACAACTTTGTTCGCAGCCTTTCTGCGGCTCAGAACTTGAACCATGCTGACACCTACACGTTGTTTGCACAGGGTAAGTTGGATGTCGGGTAGTTTTGAGGATATGCGCTGACTTCACATAGCTCTATACGCTAGCTGCTAGATGATCAGCTTCATAATGTGATGAGAATGGGTACAGTAGTACCAAAAGCCACTACAGGTTTGACGGGTGTCTACAAGTCGGGTTCGAGATAGTCTAGTTC
This sequence comes from Stagonosporopsis chrysanthemi, assembly GCA_022560025.1. Classification (NCBI taxonomy): domain Eukaryota; kingdom Fungi; phylum Ascomycota; class Dothideomycetes; order Pleosporales; family Didymellaceae; genus Stagonosporopsis; species Stagonosporopsis chrysanthemi. Next base: position 4,375 of record JAFISE010000125.1, on the reverse strand, counting down.
AAAATGAAAATGAAAAACAATGAGAAAAGATGTAAAGCGCACATCAACATCCCCTTCAATACTGTTCCCAAGTTCCAATCTGATGCCCCAGCATCCTCGTAGCCTTCCAATTCTTCCCGTACTCATACTCCTTCAAAATCGGCTCTTCGTCAATGCCCAAATGGTCATCACTATCCCTCCCCGAAAACCAACCCAACGCATACGTCTTCCCTTGCTTCTCCAAATGCCGCGTCATTTGGCCACTGGTAAACCTCTCGGTATCCACAAAGCTCAACAGCATCTTGGACTGGTAAATCATCGCCAGCACCGACGCCATGGTGCCGATCTGGCGCGGCATGAACTTCCGCGAGCGCCGCACGTACGTCAGCACTGCAATGGCGATGAGATAGATGAGGATGAGTATGGACAGGGTGAGGGAGACCCAGAACGAGCGAAATGTCTGTTCTTGGTTGTGTCGGTCTTTTTCGTCTTGGATGTCATCGTCGTCCCGCCCGTTGCCGGGGAAGAACCGCGTCCCGTCTACGTTGATGGAGGAGACGCAGACGGTGAGGATTTCGGCGAGGATGGAGCCGAATGCTACGATGGCGACGAGCCAGTGGCGGTTGAAAGCGGCGACGAGGGGGAGGTAGAGTGGGTTCGTGCCGGCATAGTCGAGAGTTAGGGTTTTTGCGGGGGCATGGCGTTGGGCGAGGATCCAGAAAGGTTGGATCATGCGCACGTCGCAATTCATTGTGTTCCAGAGGATGCGCACGGTGGTTGCGATGCCGGTCAGGAGGAAGGGTAGCTTATCTGTTACTACAATGGCGGGCTCAAGGAAGGTGAATATTGGGATTGCGGTGGTGAAGAGTACAAGATAGGTGACAAAACCTACCCCTGAGATCGGGCGTAGCATGAGCGGACGAGGATCCGTGCTGTGTTCGTGAAGCTTTTCCTTGCTATTACGGATGTATTCTCCTTGCCACAGGCTGCTTTTGTGCAGGATGTAGCGGCGATGTCGCAGCTGTTTGTGTATTTCATTAAGCGGTGCTTCGTCTAGGCCATGGAAGTCTGCCAGGATGTGACTTCTGGTGGCCATGGCTGCGATTCCAGCTATACCTTGCGGATTCGACAAAAGACCACTCCTTCGTCGCATTGCGTACATCAGCGCGATGCCGCAGAGAGCGACAAAGACTAGACACCCGGAGACGGCTCGGGACCATGGCGGATCGATACGAATGAACTTGGGATCTTCACTCTTTCGATCCTTCTTGTCAGGATACACGACGATGGAGGCTGATTGGAGAACAGGGACTAAGCTACTGGCCACGAGGGTGCCGACAGAACTCCAGATAACAGCATATTGTCGGTGCCGCAAAGCTCTTAGAGGCACAAGCCAGCTCATGAAGGTGAGATAATCCATGTTGAGCGACTCTCCTGCTGTTGCTCCTGTTCTGCGGCTGAGCTGGTAATACGGCTCCAATCGCTTGACTTCGAAATCAGACATCTGCCACAATATACCATAGAAGACGAAAGCCATGATTGGCGCATACTTCCAGGTAAAAAACTCGGCAAGACTGAGATCGTCTGCTTTTGTGAAACCAGCCAGCCCGCTTGGAGAATCCTCGCGTGCTTTGCTGATAGACAACTGACACAGATACTCTTGGAGAGCGGCTAGGCTAAGTGCGATGATCACTAGCATAGCGATCCATGGTAAGCCCATGGTGAGTGGTCGCCACGATGGCATATCAGGATCTACAAGTTGTCAGTACGGTGTTCTGACTGAACGTTGAGGGAACACACCCTTCGGAAAGAAATAGCTTTTCTGGGTTTCATCTTTGCCGTGTTGTGTAGAATTAGCGACCATACTTCGGGCTTCGAAATCGCTATCACCGAAGGAATCGCTAATATCAACGGGCACTTCTGCAACGGCAACAATGTCGCCTGTCTTCTCAGCCTCCTCTTGAGCATTTCGAGCTTGATCGACGCTGATATGTCCATTGGGGTCGCCACGAGGCTGCCTTGCATAGCTTCCGAGCCCTACTGTTGTAGAATTGTGTACAAACGGCCTCTCAGTGATTGAGCTCATACCCGCACCCAGTTGACCTTCAAGTCTTTCATACTCAGCAGCGTATCCGGCTTCACTAAGATCGCGCTGCTGCTTTACGGTGGCTACATTGCGCTGTGTCTTATTGGAAGAGCCAATCAGATCCATCTGCATGGCGTTGGTGTTACCTTGAAAGCAGTCGTGAGGCTCATCGCGCTCTGCTAGGCCTCCTAACGGGCGCCTGTCTGGAGCTGATTCTTCATCTTGAAGGCGATCATAGCTGCCGCGCTGATGCGATGCACTTTTCAACGAGGACAGTCTACTGAACAACTTCCTGGTGCTACCAATACTTCGCGACGCAGTGGAAACTCGCTGTTGCCCAGGTGAAATGGCCGATGGTTCGTATGCAGTATTCTCGGAAAAAGTAGGGGGCGGAGGAGGGACCGGTCCGAGTGACGTTCGTCGAGGATTCGAGGCAGGTACTAGAGGAGATGGATAAGAGGTCCTTCTGGAGGCTACGCCTGTGATGGGTGGACTAATGGAAGAGACTGATGATGGTCGAGACAGGAACAGCTGTGAGAGTTTGCTGGATCCTGTTGTGTTCTTACGCAGAAGAGGCGATCGTCTCTCTGATTGCGTGTTGTCTTTCCGAGTAGCACGAGATCCCGTGCGAAGAGCTGACGGAAAAGTGCCGACTGCAGTTGTTCGCTCTATCGGTGAGCCAATTTGAAGTGGAGACGGAACTTCGTCCATTGCAAGAGCACCCGGCGTTTAAGATACCACCTGAGCCTTGTTTCAACTCTGAAGCCCTGTGCTGATCGATGATAAGGATTTCAAGGTCCTATGCAGCTCGAAGTGTCGCCTTTGCAGCTGAAAGAATGCCTTATGGCCTTTGGCGCATCAATCACTTTTCAGCCTCAGCCCATCCCTATAATGTAATCTCCGCTCAGATCTGCTCGAGCTGTAGCCGAAAAGCTTTGAACCAGTCGCGAGTAAGTAAGGCAATGCGGTCAGACTAGTCTTTGTCTTCAGAAGTTGATCGATGGCACGCAGCGTGGCGTGATATGACCAGATCTGGAGCGTCGGTGTGGCTAGTCCGCCAGCTCGCTACTGTAAACCAGTGAAGAACGCCGGGAAAGCTTCAAAATGACAATCGGCAACCTTGCGTCAGGATAGCAGAAAAGTGAGACTTTAAAAAGGGAGCTGAGCGCTGATGGTAGGTCCAAACAAGTTCAATGATCATCCTCAGGCCGCGAGGTGGGTACAGGTGTGCTATCAATACGGATCATAGCCACAGTGGGTGCTGGCGCTCGCCTGCCCCTGCTTGTTGCGGGTGCAACTCGGAGCGCCCAAATGGGGGGCTGAAAACATCGATGTTGTCAGATGCAGCCTCGCACGGCTGAGCAATGACCTGGCTGGCATTAGACGAAGCCTATTGAAGCCAGGTAGTAGCAGCAGCAGAGACTTCAATTTAAGGCCACTTCATGTCGTTTCCCCGCCGCTGACAGGGATGCCACGTTCACGAGCGTAGGTGATCCACGACGCTTCGCACGAACTAAAAAGGCTTAGCCTATTCTCCGCCCTTCGCTAGTGGCAGCGATCCCGAAGCATAGGCAGACGTGGCAGATTTTCATGCCTCATGATGAAATGCATTTCTGCTCGAACTTTTCCCTTGCATTGCGAACATGTCGGCATCAGCTTGTTTACAGCGTGAAATAAGGGCTCACAGCACCGACAGAACAGTCACCGTGTATCAGGCCTACAGCACCGATATAGGCACCGCTGCGGTCGAAAAGCAACGCCTAGACGCATCACCAAAGTTCAGCACCGCGCACATGACGTGCATCAAATTTTCCTGGGTCTGGATGATGTACCGCAGCCGCTACTCACACAAAGACTTGGGGCAAGAATGTATATTTGCATCATCTATACGAAATAAAAGAAACCTTTTGCATTGCTAGAGACGGCGGTGGTTACAATCTCTCACACGAGGAATGACACGGGGACCATTAGGAAAGAAGGCCCGCTGCGCGTGAGAGTGCAGTGGAACGCCGAAAGAACAGTTCGATTGGGAAAGCTACCGTATCTGTCGCAGTGAGTGCAAGCAGTGCGGGAAGATTTGAGGATTGAACTGAGGTTGTATTGTGTGAAGCTACGAACAGTATGTATACATGGGTAGCTGTAAACAGCGCTAGGGCAGGAGATGCCCTCAACCGTGACACACCCCCCAGCTGGCGTCGAGTCGTGGGCAGAGAGTCGAGGACAGCTGATCAGTGCATATAGAGTCCGTCAAGATCGTCTCCATCAGTCAGACGTAGGTCCTTTAGGCGCTTGCTGATATCAACAAGGTTA